>JACJUY010002089.1:51126-99759 GCA_014220935.1 Platorchestia sp. MABIK
GGGTAAGGGTGAGGGTGAGGGTGAGGGTAAGGATGAGGGTGCGGGTGAGGGAGAGGGTGAGGGTGAGGGTGCGGGTGAGGGGAGGCAGGAGAGCAGTTCCAAATGCAGGCGAGGCGCACAGTTTGCAGGATGAAAGGTTCAAAGTTGCTGAAAGATTTCAAAAATAAATTACCATGTTTGGAGATCATGAAACACGGGTAGCTAAGACGGAGTAAAATCTAAAAACATGTGACAGTGGAAGTTCCCTGTAGGTGCGGACAGCAAAGAAACTTCTACCACAGGAGAAAAACACTCGCATTCCACTGCACATGTAAGTGTGCCTCGACGATAATGCAACAAAACTGAGTTCATCAGAAGAAATAAAGAAGCATGTCTTTACAGCGGGAGTTGTTTGCGCAAATCAGCATTACCATTCCCTCTTTAGGAGTCTTTTCGAATTGCATTTGAAAATCTTGATTACCTTTCGCATTTTTCTTAAGTTAAATGAATTACCTTACATCTCATATTGAAATTTATGGATGCGTCTTTTAAAAATCGTCAACATGTCGGTAAAATTTCTTCAATCGTTTACGCTACTCCAACCTGCGCCTCTGCGGCACATTGGTATTCCTCTGCAGGCTCCAACGCGGCCGCCGCAGAATAAGAAACAACTTCAGAGTTCTTCCCTCACTCCGCACCACACGAACACGACTCGAGCCGACGCTACGTGGAGAGGCTTTGGCCACACCACGGTTCATTCAAAGAACATGACCAGCCCATTTCGCTACACCGAATAAGTGCTTTGTGTGCAACGTTTATGGATATTTTTCATTGGTTCTTAATGTTCTATGAGAACTAAGACGTTCTGAGATACGGTGCAGCACGGAGTACAGCTGCGCTTGCTGCCGAGACTAAACAATGTAAGTTTCGTTTTTGCTTGCACACTGTGCCATCTCACATCTTGATATAATCCTCATAGATTATAAACCACACTGCCTGTAGCATCTCCTGTCTATTTAGTGCAACGAATAACTGTCAGGTGTTGATATGTTTATTTCCTAATGTGTTTCTTTTCCCGCTCTTAAGAATAGATAGGAAGAAATTAGCACTGGCGGTCTTGGTTTCAGTTCACTGGTGAATTAATACACTCATTTTCGCTGTACAAGTGCACTATAACTAGCACTAACATAACGATGACATTGTCCGGGGAATTTTCACAGGTACTGCTACTACCTGAAAATACCCTTGGTTTATTTGTTTGGAGTCCGCTCATGGTATCGTCGAGTCGTCATGCTCATTAGAATAGTTATATCGACCGTACCTGTGATACGAGTTTCACCAGTGCACAAGTACAATAACATTTTCATGACGGGTACTGTTAGGATGTGTATATTTGTTTGTCTATATCTGGAAAATTTCTTCAAGAAAGGTATTTCATCCCGTCATTTTTGACGGGCCGTGCGCACTAATCTTAATATAACCGTCGTAAACATAAACCCTAAATCACAAGAAACAACCCTCCCCATTGTGCTAAAGCCAGCCCGAATTTTCCTCCCAAATTCTTGCAGGACCTCTAAGGGTCTCGCCTGACTGCCCTCGTACGGCCTAACAAGGGACGAGGTGTGATCAGGTGTCGCGCGAGGCAAGTCTCCTCGCTAGCTTCAACCGCTTTGCTGCGCTTCAAATGGTTGATCTTAGGACCTTAGGGCTCAGAAGAGTTGGTCTATGAGCAGACGTTCTGGTTCCATTTTCATTAAAAGATTTTCAATTTTCCAATGTACTGTGCACTCGTATTTTCAAGTAGAGCTTGAGGTCCTCAAAGAGGAAATAGTTTTTAACTGTACCCTACAGACCTCAAGGTATTATAGAAGTTTATGTTTGTGGTCGTCTTTCGTATTAATATCGTTTACGTGCACTCCTCAAAACTTCATTACGGCTGCTTTAGATTAAGTCCCGATAGTTAAATGTTCGTTTGAATATCTGTAGACTTTTTTCAACTGATAATTTTTGGTAAATGAATGAGGTTTGTCCTCAGTGAAACACTTAGGAATGTGAACTCGCACTATTCACACCGTATTCACGAGCATGCTATTTCATACTTGCATTGGAGGGCCTGACATTTTATTCGTACAACACAAGACGTTCACATGCATTCTTTCGCTTGTAAATTACACGTATTTTGGAATACACGTTTGGCTAGTAAAACTTCTTATGAAATCCGTGCATTAGAACAAATTATAATAAAATGGTTCATAGAAATAGAGTAACAAATTGAAGGTGTTTTTTTGCGTTTATCCCACCGTTTACTAGCTTCGGAAGCCCCATAGTGCACCACACAAATCCTCTGCTCCTTCTCACCGTTTTGTATCTCAATGACTTCCTAGTCGCGAAGAATCAGGAGGGCATCAAGGAACTTCAAATGTGGCTCGAAGTTTTATCTCCACGTACGCCCGAAAGTAGCTCGTAATTAATACGGGTTTTAAACTTTTGAAATTGAAAATTATATGTGAGTGCATGATTGCTCACACAAAACTTGAGGTAACCATTAAAAATGAAAGACAAGATATTTGATTTCAAAAAAGGAGTTTTAGTAACGTAAAAAAATATGCACCTCATAAAATACGCTCACTCAACAGCAACGCAATCCCGGCTTAGACTAAGTTTCCTTATTATTCCCCAATGTCTGTGATTTTGTTCTAGATTTTATTGTGTATTCATTAATATTCTGCTCTCGCAGCCACACTAGATAATGTGCGACTTTGTTTGTGCTTCCAGTTTTATTTCCAAAGAACTTAGAGAAGGCATTTCAGGTCGCTGCTTGCATCCCCAGAGAGTGCAGGTAGCAATTTGACATTGCAGGTGTAGGCACTAGTAATAGGTAGACCGCTGCATTCTATAATATTGTGAAAATTAACTTCAGAGACTTTCATAAGCCGATCGTGAAGAAAATTAGAATGTATTGACTTCTTGTAAATATTTAGATATCTTTTAAAATCCTATTCTTGGATAACATATGAAAGTTTACTCAAAATTGCATGTTTCTGATGTTTGCACTTAGTTGACATTTTTACGTTGCTCGGTAAGTGGTGCACACTACGAAACATGAAGCTCACAAATTATGGAATACTAATTATTCCTAAAATTCATTATCCGTCGTTATTTGTTGAGTTGAACATGATTCTATAAGTTTAATAGAGAAATGTAGTCTCGCAATTCCATCATTTCAATGGATCTTCAGCTATAAAATGGAGCCAGGCGCACCTCGGTGCATCCTCAGGCTCCTCATGTTCTGCTCGTCCGTGTTCCGCATACGTAGCTTACGTAGCTTTGCTCAAATATCTGGAGTTGATTGAATATTTGGGGCTGCAGCATTAATTCAAATTTTTTAGTGGTCATCTGTAATAGCAACTTCGTTTACGTACACTCCTCCCAACTTAATTATGGCTGCTATTTGGCAGGTCAAGATAGTTAAATGTTCGTTTGAATATCCGTAGACTTTCACCAACAAGTGTTTCATGAACGTGGGCTGTACTCATTAAAGGAATTAAGGAATGAAACGTCGCACTGTCAACATTTTGTGAAAAAATTTATAACGAACACTAAGGTTGAGTTTAAGAACCGCTCCCATCTAACGCTTTAGCTTCCATATTAGCATGAAAATTTATAGCCATGGCTAGGGATTGGGTAAAGCTATAAAAACTGATACAGTATTGTGAAAGATAATTAAACGTCGAAAAATCGATCAAAATTAGTACATGAAATCATTTTACAGGTTGTGTCTGGAAAGATGATGGATGCAACGGGGCAATTACCAGTTAATCTCAAGCTTCAATGCTCTGCACTTATCCTCTAACTCTAACCGAATGTGGAAGAAATTGGAATAGTTCGCTCACTGATCCAAGCATGCTATTTCATGTTCACCCGACTATGCTACTTTACATTTGCTTTCGGGTTTGTGACATTTGAATAGTTCGCACACTGATACAAGCACGCTTTTTCATATTCGCCCCAGTTTGCTATTTTTTCATTTGCTTCTGTGAGTATGCCATTTTATTTGCAGACGACACTTTTGTGTATGCCCTCGCTTACGCTGCAGCACCCCCATGGCGCCACGTAATTTGGATCGCATTCTGTGCACCTGTCGCTTCACGAGCTGCGCCACACTGCAAACGTATTCCTAAAGCTTAAATAGACCTTCCAAACAATAGGAAATTTATGCTTTGAAAACAGATTTGATCAAGCGATTGACACAATCTTTCAAAATGTGAGGAAGAATTATGGAGAAAGTGCTTCTAAACCGAAGCCAATGCTAGTGTTCGTTAGTATGATTTTAACTACATCAATAATTAGTCCGATACCGTTCATCTAGCATCAGCCTTCAATCAGGGAAGAAGACAGAGGTAGCTAGTCTAATTTCTGAAGTTTCACATTATTTTCAAATTTAGACGTAACGGTGGGAGTATTTCTTTCCTACAAGAATTTACAAGGTTGAAAAGAATTCAGTATAGTTGAAGTGGGCAGCTTTGCGAAAGTTACACAGCTAGTTCAGTTGCGTCCTAAAAATTATACACAATATGCCATAAATTGCAATTGTTTTAGTGAAAATACACAGGCTAAATCTTGGCATTGCCATAGTTTGAATTGCTCCAAGCACGGCCCTCTGGGGCCTGCATTGCTTACCGCCCTCGCCCTCAGTTGTTGGTCGTAACAAGACAACGATGTTTGACACATCTAATCTTCTCCTTTTATATTCACCTCCATTGAACTGCATCGACGAATTCACAGTGCCTGACTGATCACTTAGGTTGTAGAAAATTTTGCATACTTTCCTGATGATAAACTTTGAAGACAATTCCTGATGATAAACTTCCTCAAAATTAAAATTCGAAAACATCAGTCTCACCAAGGCACTATGTAGTTCACTGTTTCAAGACCAGTTCGAGCGCACTGACTCACTTGAAATTGGCAGTCGAAGTGTCCGTAGGATCGGAGAACTGGTTCACTTTCTCGAGGATGGTCTCGACGAAGTCAGTGTGGCCAGCAATCTGGCTGGTGATGATGGTGAAGGCATGCCACTGGTACTGCACGAGTATGGAGAGCATCGCGTGGGCCTGGTGGTGGATGGAAGGTGCCAGCTGCAGAATGAGGCCGGTCTGCGAGGCCTGCGACGCAGAGCATGGAGAAATTATGCTGGCAAAATTTGGAACGCATCAAATGAAAGAAATCTCTTACGACTAAAGTTATATCTGACATATTTATGAAATTAATTTTTATTTTCTTTGCCTCTATACCATGATAATGTGCCTATGATTTTAAACTTGTCTTTCACTGCCTCAAAGTCTTCTCCCTTTACCGTATTTGTTGCTCTCTGATAAATGCAGTATCCGTTAACTTATCAACTGCTCTCAGATAGTTACACCATCCGTAAACTTATCAGCTGCTCTCAGATAGTTACACCATCTGTTAACTTATCAGTTGCTCTCATATAGTTACACCATCTGTTAACTTATCAGTTACTTTCAGCTACAATCATCTGTTAGCTGATCAGTAGCTATCAGCTATGTAGGTACAGAATATATTAAAATGTCTGTTGCCATCAGCCAGGTACCGCATCTTGTAATTAACTCATTACACTATTAAGGGCAGCTCAATGCTGACCATATTGCTATCTCCTTTGAATGACGCTTCAGTTGGTGACGGGCACAAGTTCAGTGGTCACTGCATTTCTTGCACTCCTCCCAATACAGTCACTCGTCTGTATTTATTGTGTTACCAAACTCCGCAATTTGAGCTGTAGAATCAATTTTTGGTAGCATGTATCATTATACTCGCAAAATTTTACTTAACTGGCCATGGCACATCATCTATGCATGACAGTAAAAAATTCATTTGCATGTTATTTGAAGAAACCGACGTCTTTTGATGCCCGTTTCGTGAGACAAACCTCGCCGTCGTCCCTGCTTCCATTATGTGAATTTTAATTCTGGTAGCCTCGGTGTGTCACAGACTCTCTGATGTGAACGACACCCGAGGAACAAAACATGATGACGCAAAGAACACACCAGGAATTGGACAGCGCGCCCTGCGTTCTCCGCCACGTCGCCGTTTGGTGGCCGGATAGTTCTCCGTCTTGGTGTGTGCGGGATAACGACCTTGTTGTTGTAGCGAGCGGTCCGCTTAATTTATCATGAATATGCAAGATTTGAGTCAAGTTTCAAACTTCCGCAATAAAAAGAGAGTTCTCGTAACGCGGCCATGAAGTGCTAAACGCAAGCGCGAAATTGTTTTTCTGATTTTCTGCTGAAACTCATTATTTGATGCTAATATGATATCATGTTTATTAATTCAGATAAGCAATCAGAGGACAACTTGTAATATCTATCTTCCAAAAAGTTATTAACTCGTACTAATGTTACATTGAATAAAATGAAGTAGAGACCGGTATTTTGAGCGGTGTGTAATAAAAGAAATATAACATCTTAAATAACATTCTTGAAGAAAGTGGAAAACTCGTTAAAACTAAAATTGCACTTATTTTGAGCCCTTGTCTCCCCCATGAAATACCCTGCTGGGCCCAAACACCTCTGCTGCTTAGTTCAGGAATAATCTGGTGGTGTGTGTGTCTTTCAACTTTTGCAAAATTGCGGTTTTTGAAAGCTATGAAAGACTGCAGGTAGTTTAATTTGAGTAATTAACTTAGCCAAAACTGTAAACAACTGACCAATGGCTGCCCAGAGCAAATCAAACCATTACAAGTGCGTGTTTTAGAGTACAATTTACAATTTAGCAAGCAATGCAGAAAGAGACTTTTTGTGTCAAGTCTACGGATATTCATTCAAACATTTAACTATCTTATACCCCGACTGTCAGCATTGGAAGTGCGGCAAGGAAATGAGCATTAGTGCAGTCACTCCTAAAAACATTCAAGATGACTAGGCAAACAGCATTAGAAACGTATAAATTACGTAGGTCTTTGACTTAGATCAGACTGAAACTATTCATTGTAAAACTATTCATGCGAAATTATTCATTCAACAAATCAATTATTTGCCTCGGCGGGAAATTTCGGTAACGAATTTTTCCCGAACGGTTTTTTTTTTAAATTTCTGCTTCACGCAGATAACCAATTTGTTCACTCAATTCGAACGTCAGCACCAGACTTCAAAAGCGCGCACTTTTCATGCTCAGCGAGTTTTTCTCCTTAATTTACATGGCGAATGCATAAAGAGAGCGCTGACGAGGGAATAAATTTATCCATCACACTGTCAGCTCTTACCGGAAATATCGATCATTTCCTCGTATTGCAAAAACCACTTCTGTATGTTAGTGTTTGATAAAAATGGAGTATGTATATCTAGAAAAAAAAACTCATGACTACAAGCTTTTTTCAGAAAAAAATTTTCAGAGCACTTCTCAATATTCACTGATCATTAAAGCCTCCTAGTTTAGCTGCAGCAGCTTCGAATATGAAAATGGTGATCTTCAGCATCATGATTAGAAATTACGTAGTGGAATTAGAGAGTAAAATTGCTCCAAACGCCTTGCAATACACCAGTGGCAGTGAGCTATTAAATTAGATGTTGAAAGGCTAACGTGACCGACAGCTTTTTTCTTAATATACAAAAAAATACAGATAAATTGAAAGCAAGGGCAACAGTATACTACAACAGCACTCCAACTCCATGCAAAGTTGGTAACGTTCTACCGTCTAAATTTCTCTTGTGTTTCGGCTTCAGTCCATGTGCCAGCTGTTATCGCACACAAAAGTGGATTACAAAAACGTGGCGACGCGGCCACAGGAGCGGCTTGGTGTGCCACAAGAACATGCGGAGTGCCACCACCCACGGTAGAAGAAACAAGGTAGGGTCAAATAAGTCTTTTTTTCGTTGACCGTGTGGCAATGCTGACGTCATGGCAACAAACCAACAGCAGCGATCATATTGCATCTTGCAATACTACTAGCACCAAATCTGGCACCACTATTGACCTAACCACATGTCGCAATGGGGACGTCATCCAGTTTGTTTTAATAAAGCCTTTCTATTGGCTACCCGGACAAGAGGTGTTTTTTCCCCATAGAAATGACTACCTTGTTTCCTCTACGGAGATGCCGCCTCACCTGCTCCAGCCCCGAGTTGTCGGCGTTCCATGCGATGACGGGGATGCCGAGGTAGCCGGCCAGCTGCAGGAAGTACTGCGACGAGGCCGTGTTGCGCCCGTACGTCTCGTCGTTCGTCACGTACAGGATGGCGGAGATCCGTTTGGGCAGGAAACGGTCGCACAGCGTGTCGAGGATGGCTGGGGTGAGGGAGGGGTGAATTAGGACTAGCTACCTCACTGGGGTAGGTTCGCTGCGGTGAGGGATAACAGTTAGAGCCAGCTGGGCTCTTTTAAGAGGAATGATTTGAGAGAGAGATTTCCAAAAAACGGCTGAGTGCGCTGACAGGAGTAGAAATGCGAAGGCAATTTGTACGTAAATTCTTGTTTGTCAGAAGTATTGAAGTAAAAAAGCTGAAGCGAGGAGCTACACGGACTGTGTGTGAAGAATTGACTTAGAGATACATTGACTAGGGTAAGAACTTAACGCATTACGAGTTGGGTGATTAGAAGAGATTTATGACAGCAAAGCGTAGAGAGGCTCACTCAGGGCAGCGTGAAGTATTAAAGAGTCCCGATTACAGAATTTTATATTTAAGAATTTGAATTTGAATAATGATCGTTGATGAGAATTTTAATTTAATATAATCTTTATTTTTATCAGTGAATGGTGCGTACATAGTGCGTTGTGCGTTGCTTATAAGATATGGTTATATGAATGAAAAGTGCCCATTAAATGCTTAAAGGACTCACTGAACACAATGGTTGCATGAGAGAAAAGCACAGATTCAGTGCTTGTTTGGCGTGTTTGAAGAGCTAAAAATTGTGGTTGTATTACTGAATTAAGGAGGTTAAAATTTGCAATTGACTGAGAAAAGAGAGATTATTTGATGATAGAAGAGTTGATCAACAATTCAAGCAAAGGAACACGGGCTGAAAACTTGCTGTGTGGAGTTGAGAAAAAATATTTGGGTGGAAGAGCAGCTCAATATCTATAAAGCCCTGCCCTCTGTTGTGAGCTGCTCGTATTGCGAGGAGTGGCACAACCGTCTTGATGCGTCTAGAGTGTTGTCTGATGCATATGGATAATTGTCTGATGCATCTGGATTATTGTCTGGTGCATCTGGATTATTGTCTGATGCTCCTGGATTATTGTATGGTGCATCTGGATTGTTGTCTGGTGCATCTGGATCGTTGTCTGGTGCATCTGGATTATTGTCTAATGAATTTAGATGGTTGTCTAATGCATCTAGAACTAAATTTTTCGGAGCACCTCTCAAAATAGAGAAATGCTCAAAAATTTGCTGCTCTCAAAATAGTAATAATGTTTTCGGTCAGAGATCAAATCGAAAGACAGTGGCAACGAACTAGTGAGAGGAACATTTATTCGAACTCAAACTCGATCGAGCTCTTTTTCTCAAATTCTACGACAATCTCGATTGAGCACAACTTTCAGTTGTTTGTGAGCACAACATTTAGTTTGTGAGCAGACTGCTTTTCGGTGCCAGATGTCTAAATTTGTGAGCACAACATTCATTTACTTGTGAGGAGTGATGTCTTGTGCGATTCCACATGTCTAAACTTCATTGTTCTGCACAGACTCAATTTTCCTACGACAAGTTGTACAGTTAGCCCTGTAGCAAGATAAAGCTTTAGGGGACTGAAGGTCGGCTGTTGTTTGCCACGAGAAATCGCAACTTCAGAAATCATGTGAGGGACGAATGAGCTCTAGAAGATCCTTGGCTTCCTGCCCGTAATGCCGATGAAGTTCATTCGGAAATGAGTTTGCTCAGAGCAAATGGAAGTTATTCAGTGATGCGTGGACTCCAGATCATTGAGAGATAGCAAACCTCGAGTAAATACACGCCAAAAAAATACCTGCCGCTCTCTCAGCAGTACCAGAAGAGTGCTCAAATGACACTTGACATAAAAGAGGATTGTAAGAAATCTTTGTGTTTTGTAGCGTTTAATTGCTACAAGAACAACACAAAAGAAAAACGTCACTGGAACAAAAATTATTCACCATTTCCATGTTTTCGTATGGAATGTTCATGAATCACGAAATGAAACTTCGAGCTCAAGAAATGCATTGGAAAAGGAAATTCTCTGAGAAATCCAACAGTTCTTCCAGTACTCGAAACTCGAGAATGCAGCAACAGCAAAAATGTACAAACCATTTCATACATACATATCTGCATACTGTATTACCACAACAAAATTCGAATATAAAGTAAGCCACCAGAAACTGATAGAGAGAAAAATTTTGGCTGCAGCAGAGCTCGGTACTTGCCTGTAGGAGATGGAGTCAGTTGGAACATCTCTTGCTCGACGTTGTTGAAGGAGAAAGAGTACTCGCCAAACTGGCGAGGGAAATCCTTCAGTGCAGTGTTGATGTTCTTCCTGTACATCCTCAGGTTGAAGACGGTGTGGGGAAGAATGAGTCCCACGTTGATATCCTTTTGCTCCTGGATGGGATGCATCATGTCGCCGTAGCCGCCTGGGCCAGTCAAGTCGTGATTATCAAATAAATTAGCCTCACTCGAGCCTAACGAAACAATGAGCATCATCAAGAGAACCGCGTGAAAGTAACGAGGTGCGTGTGGCGAGGACGAGGGGCAGCACTTTGGGTGGGAGCGAGCCTTGCGTCGCCAGGGCCTGTGGTAGGTGTGGTGCACGCCGACGTGGCACTTGGAGGCGGCATCAGGGCTGTCGCTTGAGAGTAAACAAAAGAAAAAATTCACTGAAATGCAAGCTATATGTAGGAGATATTGAATGAAATCTATATGCCATCGAAAGAAAGTTTCATGGTTGAGGATTTTGTCTTGTACTTCTCGTCGTCTTCCGCTTGATGCTATTAAAGTTGAAGGTTTTGCATATTCCTGTTGCGATACCGCGCAGAGAGATGAAGTTTGAAGAGACATTTTAGTGAGGTTTTGAGGTATCATTCTTTCACAACGCTTTAAATCGTTGAAAGGATAATCATTTAAGTGCTCAGTACATTTGTGCAACGTAGTAGGGATGACGAACGTAGAATTTGAACACTGAAAACATTTCGGCCGTAATCTTAACGTGTTGATACTTTCAGAATTACAGAATCCCCTGCGTAAGAGTAGAGAATCTTTTGAACTTTTCTTCGCGCTCTTTTGAACACCAGTCACGCTAAACGAATTTGTTTCGAAACATCGACGAGCTCCGAACCTGTCTTCAAGTTGCATTTGTCCGCAGTCCGTTTGGTTTTCGGTTGCTTTGTGAAGCCTCGGCGCATCGCCTGCTACCGCAACACGAGCTGCAGGGCTCGAGAGACGCCCACACGGAACTGGTCGAATATTCGAGGCGCTGTTCTGACCAACGCAGGTCCAGGCATTGGGACGCTTACGATGACGAACCAAATTTAGACACTCGAGGTACCCGCAACTGCTGGCCGAATTCCCACCGTTAAATAGAACAGCCGTTGGTGCTTCTTCCTTGTGTAAGCCAAACTCAATTTCTTGCGGCATGATTTCCTTGCGACGCTTGAGGGAATTTTGAAAGGGTTGGCTGCTCGCAGTTGCTGCGACACCTCCACGTAAATCAAGACAAGAAGGCCAGCCGTGATCCGGAGGCCCTACAGAGTGCGACGCGATTCCAAGGGGCAGCGCTTCACAAGCCTCGGCAACCTGCGAATTTTTGCAGACTAGGTGGCGCGTTGCGTAGCTCATCGTAGTCGAGCGAAGCTCAGTCCTAAACTTGCTGCACGAAATGGTCCGGCTCCGGCGTGGCAGATATGGCGGCCCAGCTTAAGGAATAGAAAGCTTGGCCTAGGTTACGGGGCTTGCTGTTAAATGAAACCTCATTTTACGATAAGGTTCCTCCGTAAAATATTGGCTTAGGCCTGACAATTTGACATACTAGTGAATAAACAACCAAAATTGTTCAGATCTTTTCCGACCAGGTGCTTCAGTCGTTCAGTAGTAAAATGTTTTGAGGTATCGAAGGTTGTATGATTTTCCATGGCAGGCAAAATTGCCGAGGAAAATTAACTAGCAAAGAACATGTTTGCCGCAGCCTCGCGGTCTGCTGGGCACCAAAATAAGCAGCAGTGAGCGAGCATCCAGCTTAGATAGGTATCAGCTCCCGTGTTGTAGGGTTTCATTTTGAATTTTTGGCTTTGTGCGAAAAAAGATCAGAACACATTTGCTCAGAAAAGAATAATTTTGGGGAGAATATGAATGCTCGTTCTTTTCGTTTCCAGCGCACCATGCTCCAGAATATGTCGGGGAATATCGCCGGACCGTTCGGGGCACTTGGAGAGCTAAAGCTCGTCTCAGCTCTCGCTGCAGAGTGCACTACAATCAATTTTTCTAAATCTCCGTTATTGACATCCCTAAATTATTTTAGGTTCCAAATACATCTACAAGTAATTCTCAGTTTTATGCTCTGCGATCCTTGTTTCATGGAGCCGAGGTATCGATGTTTAGTTTTCAAGCTGGTTTGGTGTCGAGTAATTGCACAAGTGAACAGTCCGCGGCTTGCTTTAGCTATGATGCCAAGCTTCTTGAAATTGCAATAATTCTATAAATAACACTTGTAATTCACGCACAAATAAACACTTCACTTAGTTGCTCACTTTTCCTCTGCAAAAATCACATTCTAAAAAGTACGTATCTTCTATAATTTGGAAATTTATCGCAAAATCTTGTGAATTCATTGTGTAGTGTTGCGATTTAACGACCATTTCTGAACACAAGATTGAAAATAGAGAACAGAGAAGTAAATGGAACTGCAAGTTTCTGATGAGCTTTGGTCTGTCGAAAGTTTATCATGTGTAAACAATTGATGTTGGCTGAGCCCTCATCGCAGCACGTCCTGATTGGTTATTTGAGGTTCTTCCGTACGTAGCTGCACCGCTCAGAACTTTGCCTTCTTCAGTTTTCAGCCCTAAAATGGTACAATGTTGAAGAACAAGAAATCGACAATAGCGTAAAAGCAAGTTTTTAAATGAACCTGTAAAGATAGAAAATAAGTTACCCACTTAAAAAAGAAGGCTCTCATCCAGTTCACGTCCAAATGTGAGAAAAGCATTCTGTTCAAAAAGTGAAGTATCTAACCAAAGTCCGTGTTTTCTGTCACTTGTGGGACCGTCCACAACATCATTCCAGCGACCGGCCACAGCACCTCCCGAGAGCTCAGCACTGCGCACCACCCTGCCACTCCCTCAGCCGTGCAATTTGTGCTGCTCTGTGACAGCTTCGCAGAGTTGGATGTAATTTCCATGGGGGTGGATGCATTCCCTATACTCGAGGCCTTCACTCAATGAAGCACAGCCTCAGGCAAGCGAAAGAACACAAAGCAAATTTGGCTCTCGAAAACAGTTGTGAGTAAAACAAGCGGAAACTAGGAAACTAGGACACAGTAGGAGCAATTTTCAATTATCACTCGATTCAGTAATAATTCAGCTAGTGCTGGAATCATACTATCCGCGGTTGTTCCTAAAATCATCCACATTTAGCAGAAACACAGAACGCTTATCACATGCATGTTATTTTACGCTCGAATGAAGGTTTACCCAGGAAGTGTGCGTACTAACTATCTAAGTCAGACTGTACAGCAGCTGACGGTAGCAGACTGCAGAGGCAAAAACTGAAGTGAAGACTGCTGCTCTCAAAGCATAGTCAACGGCTACAAAATTGAACAGTTTAGAGTATTGTTCACTTCAGTGGAACGCATCGCTGCAGGCCTCAACAGGAATGGCTGCATTGCAATGCAGGCAGGTGATGCAGGAAGTTACATGATGGTGTTTGCGCCAGCACACCACGAAAACTGCAGTTGGAAATGTTAGAGCGCTGGAGATTCAAACAAAATACACTATCCTTAGAAAAAGAAAATTGTGCACTGCAGATGGGAAAATAATGACATTCTAAATATGGGCAAAAAACAGCGCAATGAAAATCGAAAGCACTGTATTCAATCAAGTCTTCAAAGTGCAAACACACACAAAAGAGAGGTGATAACGATGAAAACATCAGTCAGGATGTCATCCATGTTATTTTTGCAGATTATACAGTAACACGAAATTGATTACAAGTAAAAGAATTGGGTAATGATGAAGCTGGTTCGATAATGAACTTGAAGGGCAGGACTAAATGTCCATAATTTGTACAATATTGCGACAGTTCAAAGCCATACCCAGCGTAGGATTTTCGCCGCCAAAGCGATTTAAGCGATTAAACATGCATGCAGGCAGCGAAAAAGTTAGATTGGGTCATGCGAAGCTTCACAGGCCGAGAGCGAGGCGCGGTCTCTGGCGGTGGTGCGCGGCTCTCAATTATTTGGAGAGCCTCTCTCCTCAGCAAATATCCTTGGAAGCCCGTCAAGTTCAGCCTACGTTTTCTTGGGCTGCATGTCGTATTTAGGTCGTGTGATGACATGCGATCACATGTGATATTGGTCACTGATCCTCAGAGATGACATGTCATGTAGGTCACTGAACATCGAAGAGTGGAATGAAAAAATAATTTTTGACGATTGAATTTTGAAAGTTCATTTCGCTTGCGTTATATCTATGTACTTACATCGGAAAAAAATATAAAGTTCTGCGAAATTCTATTTTTTTGTTATTTGCAATTTTTGAGCGGTTTGTTTTTATTTTAGATATTGACCTAAGTTAACCAAATATGGTAAATTACCATGAGAACAACAAGTGCAACAGAAATACTGATTAAAAATTTTCAATTCAAATGTTCATTCTAATCAAGAAGTTGCGTTATACCTTTTGGTCTTGAAGTACTGGTTAATTTAGCGTATGTTTATACGACACTGTCAGACAACGTATTTTGTATTATTTTGAAGGTGTTTACTTAAAACGTCCGTGTGAAATGAGAATCGCTTTGTGTTCTATGATGTTGCCTAAATAGAAGGATGTTTTAGAAAGTTTTCAGAAAAATGTTACCTCTGTGGACGTTACCAACAATCCTTTCTTTCCTAATTTAATTTCGTGGTTGAGTTTACAATTTTATTTACTCGACCAAACCACTCAGAGATGACCCCTCAGAGCTGAAGGCTAATTGGAGCTGGATGAACTCCACGATGGGCCCTAAATTGGCAGCGGGTAAACTCCGGTGGAGCGAAAATGTCCGTGCTAAAAAAATTCACAAGTACCACCAAAATTTCAAATCTGACCATGGAATTATTCGCTTCCGGAATAAGGTGAGCAAGGAACTCTTGCGTTAGAACGCGAAAAACGTGTAGCCTTGTTCCACCTGCAGTGCACTGTAGTTCACACTAAGCTGCTGAAAAGAAGTGTATCTGTCTCGAACATACGCTTACACCAAGTCATCTGCTTTCTAGATGAGTGAGAAGTTAGGCAAAATTAGCAGCTCGTTAAAGTTGTTAGCTACTAAAATGTGGATTGGGATGTGCAACTTTAAAAGTTGTCTGCCATCTAGATACGTAATGAGCTCTATAAGCCCTTAAGTTTACTGCAACCTCGATGCTTGATGGGATCTATGAAAAAAAAAAGCGGAAAGTTGTTCGACGTCTTAATGGTGTTACGAGCCAGGAAAATAAGGAGTTCACGAACAGGTGTCTCGGCCAACTTGAAAGAATTGATGGGCTCAGTAGCACCAAAAGCTCACATAAAGTCGCCTGCTAACTAGACGCGTGATGGGCTCAGTAGCACCAAAAGCTCACACAAAGTCGCCTGCTAACTAGACGCGTGATGGGCTCAGTAGCACCAAAAGCTCACACAAAGTCGCCTGCTAACTAGACGCGTGATGGGCTCAGTAACACCAAAAGCTCACACAAAGTCGCCTGCTAACTAGACGCGTGATGGGCTCAGCAACACCAAAAGCTCACACAAAGTCGCCTGCTAACTAGACGCGTGATGGGCTCAGTAAAACAAGAAGTCCTGGCAAAGTTAGCCGCTGGAGTGCAGGCGTGACGGGCTCAGTAGAAGTATCTGCAACTCAAACAGAATTTTAGCTTCCAAACTCGTTGCTCCGTGGCCCAAGTTGGCCAGTTCGAGGCCTGTAACTCTCAGGCCGAACATGAATATGATGATTTTCACTCTCCATCCTATAACTTTAATGCATTCTCAATAACGCGATTCCGAAAGTTCTGCTGTACAAAGAACTTTTTTTCTTGAGAAATGATGTGACGTTAAAGCTTAAGTTGTTTTTGTTAGAAATTTTGAATGTGAAACAGACTGGCGAAGACCGTCTTCGTGAACTACTGGGGATTATTTGCAGTCAGTTCATACACTGTCAAGGTTTTAATCTACATTCAAATTCAAACATTTTACCAGCTAATCACTGTCAATTTTTGACTATTTCACATTTTGTTTCCTGTTGAAACATGCTCATTTCGCACTTCGTTTGCTTTTGTTTGTTCCATTGGGATATTCAGTTCCCACTTCACATATGTCAAGATGAGCAAGTGACATTGCTGAAAAATGTGTCTTAAGATATTAGCTCAAATAATAAATAAACCTACCAAGCTATCAGCATATGTATATATCTCAGATGTAGGAGGCAGAGTAGTGCCGCACTGACTGGACCAGGACGAGGCTGCGCAGAACTCGAGCTCTGAACTCCGCACGCAGCTCAGCAGTGGTTGCCCACGTCCCAGCGAGGGCAATGAGCTCCATAAGCAAAATTCTCAGCCAATGATTCAACTCTCATCTAATACTAACAAATATCAATTGCAAATTAGTAAAAATTCTTTGATCTCCAGTAGATATTGAAGTGCTCACTGAAGCATTAATAGTGATTAAATAAGTTACTAACCATTCAACACTCACTCCTGAACATTTATTTAAACGAACTTTTGATGTAAAATTTCTCAACTCCGCGATGCAATTCAATTCTCTGTTAAGAATACCACGCTTTGTATCATTTCTGAATTCTGCGAAGTTTTCTTTCGCTGCTCTTTTGACTACCTTACTCTACATGCATTTCTTCTATGATTTTACGAGAACAGAATTTTTTATATGAGGGTCTACTTGCAGCTCACGCTTCTCTGCTGTTATAAAATGTTATGACTTGGAGCGCATTTTTCTTTGCTGTTCGAACACAAATTGCGCCTGCATGTCTGCACACTACATACCTAAGTGTCCCATTGTAGCTGTAGCTGCGCGTTCCATCTTCAGAAGAACCTGTTTCTCATCACACTTGAGTTCCTCGTGAGGAAAAGGCAGCGCTATTATTTGATAAACACATGATCAATTGATGGGGAAATAGAGCATGGGTATAATTCTATGTGAATTGCCCCTCCCCAGCAGCGCAGGCTGGCAGGGGGGCGTGTGCCGCGCTGTATACAGGAGCTATTCTCAGCCCTGAGGTGCCGCGCTGCAGCGGACGCCACCACCCAGCGGCGCAGCAGATCTTCGGGCCCACACACTCGCACAATAGATATCGTCTTCAACACTCTGACCGCAACGTGCGCCACCGGTAACTGCGGGTGGGATTTTCATAATGCTGTGACCGACCAGTAGTCATAAACTATATTTTAATGAATATTCAGTCACAGCCAAATGAAGGCATAATCCTGTTAATGTTGGCTGTTTTCAAAATTACTGACTACAATTGACTTTGAATTTGAGTTGAATGTTGAACTTCAGTTCAACCGATTGCGATCAAAGTGTTGATTCTCAATGAATGAGGAGTTATACAACTGCTTTGAATCGAGACGTTTGGCTAGCGAATACGATGTAAAGCAGCAAGCTAAGGCCTGTTGTTGTACATGCCAATCGCTTTTCAACCCCCGAAATAGCGTAGTCTTACATAAAACTCAAAGTAATGGCAGTGGTCTTCCGTTTTTATATTTCCTGAAATTTTTAAATCCTTGCAGTAGCGTCATGTGCAGTCTGGACACTACTGACGTTTTTTCAATGTTTTTCTACTAGCGTTTCAGGCTCATCGGCAGTTGAACATGTTCACTGTGACGGATTTGCGAGCCAAGGCTGAGGACAGATGTGCAAGCAGCCAACTGTCTACAAAAAATCGTCTTCCGCAGACACAGCCATTATCCTGAACCTTCGATAACACTTTTCTTGCTTAGTAGGAAAATTAATTGGGCATATAAGTAAGTTAATTTCCAGATTGATGAGCAGTTGCGTACAAGAGTGGACATTAAGAGACAACTGCAGGTATTGCATGTTTTGCTCTAGGCGACTCAGGGATAGAAATAGATGCGTTGGATGCTGCAGCTTCTACAGTTACAGCCACAGCTTGTGGTGCCTTACAGAGGTATCATAGGACACTAGTGTACATGACCCGTCAAAATTGACGGGATTCGATGTTTTCTTCAGAAAAATCCTACAGATGTGGATGACAAACAAATATATCCATCCTAATAGTACTCGCGATTAAAATATTCTTGTACTCGTGCACTGGTCAAACTCGTCTCACAGATCCGGTCATTGGGCATCCTTATGAGCGTCACAGACACACGCACCAATCAATTTAATGTGTTCAATTAGATTCCCATTGTAATAACATAGGGGAAATTACGCACGAAAAAATATATCAATTTATTTTAAAATATATTTAAGGAGGTCATGCATGTCATGCAGGGGAGGAACATCGCGAGGTGAGTTGCAGGGCTGGGGCTACTCGGGATATTTGGGTTGGCGCAATAGAATGAGCGGTTCTTGCCCTCTCAGCAAAACATCAATTTAGTGACGTTTGATGTTGTCCACTCTAACAAAGGGAATAATATTTTTCAAATAAACAAATTGAACAAACTGACCCAGCTAAATAAATGAACAACCAAAATTAAAGTAGTTAGTTTCTGCGTTGTCCATCCGATTGCGCTCTCCGTGGGCCGTCCCAAAACTGGGCACTTGCGGTGCATCAAACTGGTCTATAATTGAGAAGACAATTGAACGGGGCGAGGCAGCTGCTGCTGCTGCCGTAATGATGAGCGACAGGTCGGGTGATGCTGCAAATTTGGCGGCCAGAGCCGTGGTCGGGTCTCGTCACGGACACTCGGTGTGTGTGTATGTGTGTGTGTGTGTGTGTGCCAGTGTTCATCGCGCTCTCAAAACATGAAAAATTTTATTATTTCTCTTCAAAATTCTCATATTTAGAGCTTGATTTTCAAACAAAGTTGATCCATAACAATCACTCGACATCAAACTATGATGTTGTCCTTCCAGTCACCACATGAAATTCATGAATTTCTTTACTCTACGAAACGTAACAAAATCAATACCAGAAAAGTCCCGAGTTAAAAATATTTTTTATCAAACTCGTTTTTTATTTTACGATGAAGAAGGAGGACGGACCTGACTCGAACAATTCCATTCTAACTATTTTACCTCACTTCCAGTTTTCAATCGAAGTTACCAGATCATCTCAAAGAAATGTTCACTCAGCTTTGTGAATGAAAGACCACTGAAAGATGCTGCTACGCAGAGCGTCAAGTCTTCCTCGCAGTGCTGGCGGCTCTGCAGTGTAAAAATCACACAGTGCTGGCAGCTGTGCAGTGCAAACATCACACAGTGCTGGCGGCTCTGCAGTGCAAACATCACACAGTGCTGGCAGCTGTACAGTGCAAACAACACAAAGTGCTGGCAGCTGTGCAGTGCAAACATCACACAGTGCTGGCAGCTGTGCAGTGCAAACATCACACAGTGCTGGCAGCTGTGCAGTGCAAACAACACACAGTGCTGGCAGCTGTGCAGTGCAAACAACACACAGTGCTGGCAGCTGTGCAGTGCAAACAACACACAGTGCTGGCAGCTGTGCAGTGCAAACAACACACAGTGCTGTTAGCTGTGCAGTGCAAACAACACAGTGCTGGCAGCTGTGCAGTGCAAACAACACAGTGCTGGCAGCTGTGCAGTGTAAACAACACACAGTGCTGGCAGCTGTGCAGTGCAAACAACACACAGTGTCGCGTTCTGCACAATTTGCACTGTGTGACCCGAAGTTTCGCTCAACAGCTCAGAATGTGAACACAAGTACCATAATAATGTAAGTATCACGAAAGTCAGCGGACAAACATCAAAAGACAATTTAAAAATTTGAATCATAAGAGCAACTCGTTTTGATTCTTGTTGACCGAGTTGTGAGCGATGCAATGTTAAATTTGTAAGCTGAGCTCTGACAGGGAAACTGATGCTTTATTCGTCCCCAGCAGATAGGAGGGGACGCTGGGCAGTCGGGCAGTCGTGTAAGACTGGCAGCGGCAAGTACAAACACGAGGAAGTGTATACAGTGATGATCCCAACTAATGTAAGCCTTCTGACTGCAGGGCTGACCCCACAGCTGGTGCATGAGATGCACCGCTGCACCAGCTGCTGGTGCATGAGGTGCACTGCTGCACCAGCTGCTGGTGCGTGAGGTGCACCGCTGCACCAGCTGCTGGTGCGTGAGGTGCACTACGCACCAGCTGCGGCCGAACTCCTCCGCTATTTCCCGCGGTCGCGACTTTCATTTCCGAAATTGAGCCAAAATTTCCTGTACAGGAAACTGTGCCCAGTTTGGCAGGTGAACTGCCCCGTCCCTGCGGCCCCCTCCCGAGCGCGACTAAATTCTCTGATCGATGCGAACTGTCGTCAGTTGCTCTCGTTACATAAATAGCTGACATTTCGGAAGCTCGGCCTCTTCGTATGACAACGCCTCATTTCACCTCAGTCCAACCAAATGACAAAAGCCTGCACGTTTGAATCTATGTAAAACTGTCTGCAGCCATAGAAGGAGGACAATATTTTACTCTACACACGCTTTACGCACACACACACTTCAGAAACACACTCTATGTATGGAATAACTGTAAAAGTTCTATTTAGCTTGTGAACAATGTCGTGTAACAAATTTTGTCAGAATAATTGTTAATGAACGCCGGAAATACTGCTACGAGATCTTCGCTGTTATTTGAAGCAATCTAGAGAAGTCATGCTGAAATAAGTTAAGGAATTACATAGTCGCTTTAATAATTCTTCAGCAGCATTTCACGGAAAAGAGCCACTAATGACCAACAACACAGTTGAACATGGATAGAAAATTGGAAAGAAATACTTCGAAAATAAAAATGAAAGCAAAGAAATTCCTCACTTCAACATTCATTGACAAAAATGCGTTTATTTAAAAGATTCCTCAGGTTCCCTGCAGTCAACTCGGTGCTCGTGAGAAGTCTATACTCGATTATTACTGGGCTCTGAAACAAGGCCAATTTCACCTAGGGGTTGAGCATAAGATAACTCAATAAAAATTCCTGAGCGAGCAGACCTCGACACACAAGACGTCTGACTCCCAGGCCTCGCATGCCCACGGCGCAGGGAGCGATCTCGAGTCCAATATCATTTGTGTCTTGGGAGCAGCGCAAAATTTTTGCTGGGGCAGATGCGCTTAAACAAATAACTTTGAAATTACTTTGAAAATGAAAGACGTAAAAATGAGGGAAGTCAGAAAACGTCCAGCCAAAATTGCATGAAAGTTTGGCCTAAATTTTACAACATTTAAAACTTGGCACTCGAGACGATGCCAAAAGAAGGCATGCGCCCATAAAGAATTTGATTGTTTGCGTGACGCAGCGGACGGAACATGTAACCTTCAGGAGAGCCAAATTATGTAATTTGAGACGCTGGTAAGTAACTGCGGTGATAAAGTCTTTCAGTTATGGGTCATTAGTTTCTATTTATGAAACTCTAATTACAACATGATTTCCGGTACATAATTTAAAAGCATTTAAAGAATGCTTCTCAAGATCATTTCATTTGAGCAATAATTAGAAATGTTTGTTTGAGGCCCCCTGGAACTTCAATTTCAATTAGTGACTCTCCACAAAGTAGCTCGTGCTAAATGCTTCCTTAAATGTGAGCCTTGTAATGAATGTTGCACGATGTAAATTAAGTACGGGAGTAAATGATTAAAGGCAAATACATTGAAGTTTAATTAATTTCTACGGTACACATTTCCGAAGGGGTTGAGTCTCTGTCGATGACCTCTGATGTTTCAATTTAAATTCCATTTGATGCATCCTGGAATTTTGTCCCTTAGAATGAATTAAGTTCCAAGGCGCGGTGAAGGGATTGATGAGTAATGCTAAGTGAGGAAACGATTAGCTACTTATTTATTGACTTCTGAATTAGAATCAATAAGACAAAAGCCACAAGCTAAGCAATCTCCAATTTTCATAATGGCGGAAACAAAAACAAAGCATCCCGATTGCAAGCGACTCGCACACATCCAACTCTGAACGCGATAGTAATGTCTTTAACAGGCTAACATTTTATCTCACGAATGAATATTTGCAAAGAACCAGTGGCGATATCATGAAAATTCTTGAATACACAATTACACGATATTTACACTAACAATTCAAATATCAGTACAAAGAGATAAATAATGATAGTTAGCCTTTACCTGAGGAATGACAAGCTGTGGTACAAAGAAGATTGCAAGCTGCTACTTGGTAAATGTTAAGAAGCAAATTTAGAGTTTTGCGCTCAACTTTGACGACACTGAGCGATAAATTATCAAACATAGAATTTCTAATTGCTAAATACACAAATTTCATAATGATGTAGGGAAAAGGTTATTATGTTGATAAATTAAAATACGCACGTAATTACTAATGAGTAATGATAATCTTTTGTTCACGTCATACAATCGAGCGAAGCTGCCAAACCTCAAAAGTTATCATACCTCACGCACCATACCATACCTCAAAAATACAAATTTACATGCAAGAATACATACCTCAAGAATACTAATTTGTACTGAAGCATCAGCAGCAAAGGAACCTCTCATGGATACCAAAATCATCATTTGTTTACATAGTTATTATATTCAACTCAGTTGCTTCATTGTTTAATTGCCCCAACGTAATTTGCAGCGGCTGGAAGAGCAGCTCTTTTTAGATGACTTATCTCTAAACAATGGTTAGCAATCTTCATTTAAAGTATAGGTTGGTGAAGTTTCAAAATTTTGCGATACAACGTTTCAACATTCATGCCTGAAGCCTAATCTCTTTCTGAGCAACTTACAATCGTTGGTATGTAATTTCCATAGAACTTCATCTCATGCGACGAATTAAAGAGTACGCGCGCCGCATGTGTTCCAGCTCTCGCAACATACCGAGGCTCATACTGCTTTTCTTGTAAGCGGTCTACATTCGTTGTTCTTTAGCTTTGATGAGGAGAATGTACTCAGTGACATGTGGTGCAGTGTCAGCACAGACTTGAGAGGACCAGAAAGCGCCCTGCAATTCGCAGCTCGCTGGACGCAAGCCCTGCTCCTGTCTCTCAGTCGAAGCTTTGATCGTTCCCTGGAAACGTAGCTTCATTCTCCATGAATTTTACTCATCCCGTAACTAGTTTACCAAGACAAATTTTCACGCACAAATGGTGTTTCTACAGATTGTTCACTCATTAGGAAATGTCGCCAGTGACGGAAACAGGTTTTGCTCTCAGTTCCTAGTACGAGAGCATCTGCGACACTCAGCAGAAGCGGCATACTGTAACGGGACACTCAGCAGAAGCGGCATACTGTAACGGGACACTCAGCAGCAGCGGCATACTGTAACGGGACACTCAGCAGAAGCGGCATACTGTAACGGGACACTCAGCAGAAGCGGCATACTGTAACGGGACACTCAGCAGAAGCGGCATACTGTAACGGGACACTCAGCAGAAGCGGCATACTGTAACGGTTGAGTAGCGAACAAACGTTGAGTCGGAGGAGCAATTGGAAACATTTCTGTTATGGTTGAAAAAACT
This sequence comes from Platorchestia sp. MABIK, assembly GCA_014220935.1. Lineage (NCBI taxonomy): Eukaryota > Metazoa > Arthropoda > Malacostraca > Amphipoda > Talitridae > Platorchestia > Platorchestia sp. MABIK. The sequence goes on from JACJUY010002089.1 coordinate 74,906, forward strand.
CTAACCCTGAATTTTTTCCCCTCAGTAAAAACTAAAACTTTCACACTGATTGAATGAATTATTATAGTCTCGCTGTATATTTTGATGCGCGTAAAGCCATTGCGAATAACGTTCTACGCTTACGTCGCACGCACAACACGCGAGTGGGAACGACATGAGCGCGTTCTGGGTCCGATGGCCGGAAATTTGCCGACGGACTGCGGTGACATGAGGAGCCCGGGCTGATGTGCTGCCTGGGCACCTCGCTCGACGTGAGGGCCTTGCGGCCGAGGGTAAGAATTGCGTCTACGAGAGAGTTCAAGCTGCTCATTTTCCTGTAGGAATTACGTGAAGGAAAGACTGCAAGCTGTTGAATTTACCATTCCTGGAAACCTTATTTCAAGACAATAAGTTTCGAAAATTATTGGCTCTCGAACGATTTGTACTGTCAAGAAAATAGCCTTGTCGGGCCTTACACTGTATTATTGGTCTCACCTCCAGACACGTGACTCCAGAGGATTTGTTTTCTCGTCACCACTAAATATGACACTTTCCCTAAAATAGTAGCTTGCATCTCTATTCAATTTATGTAGTGTTTTAGAAGCTTACATCTCAATCCAATTTGTGGAGTGCTTCATGTATATGCAGTTTTTGTGGGAAGTATATTTGTTTTAGTGATTCAGGCAAGCGAGTACATATGGCATTCTCTTGGAAGAAACATTGATGAGCGACGTCGGCTTCCGTTGTTCTGAACTGACGTCTAGGACGATACCAAACATTTTTTGGGTGACATCTGCGCACAGGTGAATACATAATGCCACTTTATTTCAGAGGGTTGATTCCAATCTGCATGCGCAACCCTCGCTTTGATACATAAATACTAGAGAGCACGCAAGCTCTGCCCTAGTGCTTACTGTACTTACTGTACTCTCAAATGTGCCTCCTGAATACGTGTGAGTGAGTTCCTTGAACATGTGAGAGTGAGTTCCTTGAACATGTGAGAGTGAGTTCCTTGGACATGTGAGAGTAAGTTCCTTGGACATGTCAGGGTGAGCTCACGCGAAGAGCACTTGTATTTAACCAAATCTTGCTGTCACAAAGACAACACCTGCACAGCGTCAGGCAGCAATCAGCTCCAGCAGGGTCAGTGCGGGCAGTCCAGTAAAACATTTCTCTGCATTTGCAGGAGCTGTGGGGAAATATCCCCATGAGTTCATTTCATTATAAATTCATTACAGATGAGGTAAATATATCGCTGACAAGTGGCACGTGTACGCCGGTGCTCCAATGTCTAGTTCTACTCGAACATTTCTTGGGTCACGGTTTTTTAAATGATACCAAGCGGGAGAGGGACCCTAAGGCTAAAAGCAAGGGAAAGGTGAAGGCATTTTTTTAAATATACAGCGGGCACCAAGTCTGTAATCCCGTAATCCGGACTCGGTGGAGCGGTGCGCGGGCGCCCTAAGTCACCGCCTCGACTTCAGCTTCGTTAACTACTTCCATTTCATTAGCTGGTGCACGCACCAAAAACTATTTAGATCGCTCGAGCTTAGACAATCTCACAAGCGCTTTCGATTTTTATATCTCCTCCCCAGTCTAACTTTCTCGCCGCCTGCATGCATGTTTTTCGCCGCCTAAGCGATTTCATTGCTTAAATCGCTTAGGCGGCAAAAACATGCATGCAGGCGGCGAAAAAGTTAGACTCTTCTGTTCGTTTCTAGAGCAAAATCGATTCAATGCAAAAATTTTGTTACACAAATTTTTAACATGACGATATTGTCGTATTGGATGTTCGTGTAGTTTTGGAATCGATGCAAAAGTGATGGCGGACACCGAGCACACATTGAAACTTTCCCAGTCAAATGCAAGCCTATAACAATGGGCTGATTTCTCAAGGTGATAAAGAGCCTGAGAGAGGCAGCGAAGGTGGTAGCTATTTCAAGGTGAGGAAAATACCAAAACTGTTCAAATCATCCAACTGTGTCGTTCATAAATTGCGATCGAAAGAGAGGTAGCTGTTCGAGCTTGGGAAGCGGCTCAAAAACTCAGAAACGAACAGGGAAATGTCGCCGTCACTTGGCAGTCCAGTGCTGGGATCACGTGCTGGGATATCCAGCCACAGCACCGACCCCCGTGCTGTGCTGGGCACTGCCTGGCGTGGAGCTCTGAGATCAACAAAGATCGATGTTTGTGTAGCGTAGCTCGCTGCCGTGGTTGAAGAAACCCTAAATGTGACAAACGTACTTCCAAATGTGATAAAGATACTTCCGAATGTGATAACCACACTTCCGAATGTGATCAACATACTTCCGAATGAGATCAACATACTTTCGAATGTGATAAACGTATTTCCGAATGTGATAAATATGCTTCCGAATGTGATCAACATACTTCCGAATGTGACAAACATACTTCCGAATGGGAAGAACGTACTTCCGCCTAATGACCGCGGAAGGACACAATAATTTAAACTATTTAGTAACTGTATACGTCCTAAACATATTAAACCAATCCTGCACATTTTGGAAAGTCCCTCTCTTGCAGGCTCTGTACTTAACGCAAGCAAACTGCTTTGGTCGCGTAGGAAACGAAGAAGGCGGGCCTGAAGGTGCTGCATCGGAAACTTTCCTGCTCTGTGGGTACTTCCCTCTTTTAGTTGTGAACTGGAGGAATGGTGTGGAGCGCCACAACATGTGATTATGTTACGCAACTGAGCCATCAATAACAGCGTTACTCCAAAGAAAGAGACTTCTTTCTTTTGTGATACGAACGCAGAGTATGTTTTAGGGATTGCTTTGTTTGTAGTTTACCAGAAGTAATCAGCGTTCATTGCGATCCATCACTGCGGACGTGTGATGTCATGTGAGAGCAGACGCGTATTTCGGGGCCGCCACAAGCCTGGCTTGCTACAGGAAGCAGCCAACGAAATACGCTCCCAAACGCCCGAGGTGTGCGCGGTGGCTGCAAGTGCACGGAAGAACAAGTCATAAAGCGCGAAGATTAGTTCCTTAACAATAAAACTCGCTCCTTACAACCGGGTTGAGAAATGAGCTGAGTGTGAGAGTCCATTGAACACAAAACTTGCGTTGCGGCATGACGGACGAACTTCCAATGGGCGCAGCACTGCGTTGCGGTGGTGGCGGGCACAGCACAGCCGCCGTAGTGCACACCAGCAGCTGTAACGCAGTGACACATACACAGCTGTGTACACACACACACAGGAACACTCACAGTAACGCACACAGTAACACATACACACCACGCTTGCATACAGCATACACACACCACACACACAGCACAACGCACACAGTAACACATACACACGCATGCACACAGCACAACACACACCACACACACAGCACACACACAGTACCACACACACCCCGCATGCACAGCACAACACACACAGCACAACGCACACCACACAAACACACAATACAGCACAACACACAGTACACACACAACACACACCACACACACAACACACCACACACACCACACACACACACACACCACACACACACAACACAGCACATTCAACACAGCACACAGCACACACACAACACAACACACAGAGCACCACACAAACACAAAATACAGCACAACACACAGCACACACACACACAAACACACCACACACATACAACACACCACACTCTGCACATCACACCCACAACACACACAAAACACACACAGCACCACAAAACACACAGCACACACACAACACACACAGAACCACACAACATACAGCACACACGGGAGTGCAGAGAGAGGCGACAGCAGGGGCCGCTTGAAGCCCTCAGCTTTAGGCTCGTATCTCAGCGGGGGGAGGGGAGAGGGGGAGGGGGGCGGTCAGCTGTGAGGGGACGGAGAGAGTGACGCGACACAGAGGCAGTGTGAGGGTAGGTCAGGTCAGGGGGGGGGGGGGCAGGGGGCAGGGAGGGCAGATGGGCAGAGGTAAATACGAGCTCTGGACTGCATAGCATCACGTGGTCAGCTCACAGCCTCACCAGCAGCACGTGATGGTCAGGAGGGGGGGAGGCCTCAGTGCCCCCCTAGAGTCCAGAGGGGGCGGGTGTGCGGTGGCCTCTATTGGCCGTCGGACGGTGTCCTGTTACGTCACGGCTTTGCTTTCGTTTGGCCACAATTTTTTACAGCTCGCTCCGTCTTTTTACACAATACTGGAATGCAATTAGCTCCTAAAATGCTGACTTGTTACTGCAGAGCAAGTCTTTGAGACAAATTCCGACATTGTTTTAGACGCGGTAAATAATGTCGAGGACAACATCAAAACAAAAATTGTGGCACTTATTAGATTGCCAGACGAAACGAACGCACTGTGAAGTCTAAACACAATGCGGTTGGTTACTAACTGAATCGAGACATCATTTCCAGGAATGGGCTTTTCATCTCCAGAGAGGATTTCTCCGAAGAGATAATTATTTCTAGTTACTCATTCATAGGCGTATATGACAGCATTTTTGAAATCCCGCGAGATGCTCCTGACGTTGTGTGGTGGCGGCCGCATGTTGGTGCCTTCAGCGGCAGCGAGAGGGCAGATGTGGCGGCATGAGGCTGCATCTGACAGATCAGTTCCTTACTTCGCCTCCGCTTTTGTTTCGGAAATTAACAGCGTTGACGATGGCACGCCTGTGCTGGGATTTGAGAGAACATAACGAGAGAATGCAACTGGTAAACTAAGAAAAAGAAATAAGTAACTCAAGAGACATACGTGCAACACATGGAGTAATTTACAAAGATTTGTGAGCCACAATTACAAGCAATAAAGCATTTACAAACTAGACAGAGTGTACAGGACGCGTATCATTGCAAGAAGACGTTGTTTTTAAATCGTTGTCTGCCTTCATATTTTATGAAGAAGAAATTATAATTACAGGAGATGTTCGAGTCCTTAAAGTGAGGAGACGTTGGGCAGAAAAGTAGAAACAAAACCAGATAATTACAATCAATTTGAAAAGCAACAATCCGTCCCCACCTCCACTCATTTCGGATTTGATTTTAAATCAGTTCTTCGACATACTTACTAGAGTTAAAAATTTCTTTCGTCTTTAATTTTGTCGCAACGCATCAACCTGCTGCACGCATGAGGTATTTGAGCGTGTGAGCAATCTTGTGAAAGTTCCTAAAGCTGAACATTTCTGACGAAACTCAACCTAAAACTTTCCTAAAGCTGAACATTTCTGCACTCCGAAGCTGTGCTGTAGAAGTGTAGGCAATCTGTAGCGCTAAGTTTCAGAACTGGAACATTTCTTCCAAAATTTTACTCCAGCAATACGGAGCACAAGATATGTAAAGAGTCCGGCGCACTAACTGCGGAGCACTAAGCCTCTGAGCAATCCGAAAAACAAAAGAGAAAACGATTCGCCCTTGTCATAATTTCAGATGGACGATCACACGATATTAAGTCGCTTCCGATATTTCATCTTCCCTACTCGCAATTAAGACCGAACTGAGCTATGCACGAAAGTCATTTTCAGCGCCGATTATCCTTAAGTTGTAGCTCAGGTTTGGATTGACATCGACAGAGTGCGTCTTCATTTGCTTTTGTTTGTATGCCACGAGAGAATACATTCCTTTTCTCTTTACTAATCACTGTGTATGTAACACCTTCACACCACACCCAAATCCCCGCCACCTCGCCCTCGGTGCGCTGGCACCAACAGCTCCAGTCGCGACACACTGGATGGTGCGAGAGGCAACGCTCACGAGGCAATTAAGGGGCTGTGACAACCAACAGAAAATGTATTAGAGCAAAATTAGACGCATACAACGAAGAAAATACTTGGGGATCACTGTAAGCAGTGGCCTGGAAAACTCTGTGCTCGTACAGACTTAATGCCTATTATTGTTGTCTTCAACATGCGAGTTGCTGGCAAGAAACTCAGGCCATGACGTGCCATGTAAGGCCAGCTCGAGTTGTGCAGACTTTGGAAAGTGAGCTCATTGAGGCGTGCGGTGCAAAACGTGCTTTGTGAGCTGCTCTCTAGCGAGGGCGCTGCTAACGCCGAGTTGTGCACGGCGCTCCAGCGGGTTATTGCGACAGACGTGGCATGGAGAGACTGTGGCGTTTTTCTGCAGCAGACGTGGCATGGAGAGACTGTGACGTTGTTCTGCAGCAGACGTGGCATGGAAAGACTGTGACGTTGTTCTGCAGCAGACGTGGCATGGAGAGACTGTGACGTTGTTCTGCAGCAGAAGTGGCATGGAGAGACTGTGACGTTGTTCTGCAGCAGAAGTGGCATGGAGAGACTGTGACGTTGTTCTGCAGCAGACGTGGCATGGAGAGACTGTGACGTTGTTCTGCAGCAGACGTGGCATGGAGAGACTGTGACGTTGTTCTGCAGCAGAAGTGGCATGGAGAGACTGTGACGTTGTTCTGCAGCAGACGTGGCATGGAGAGACTGTGACGTTGTTCTGCAGCAGACGTGGCATGGTGAGAATGTGACGTTGTTCTGCAGCAGAAGTGGCATGGAGAGACTGTGACGTTGTTCTGCAGCAGAAGTGGCATGGAGAGACTGTGACGTTGTTCTGCAGCAGAAGTGGCATGGAGAGACTGTGACGTTGTTCTGCAGCAGAAGTGGCATGGAGAGATCAACAGGCTTTGACCAATGCATGTCGAAAGAGGATATTTATTTCCTGTAAGTAATCTTTACCAAGAACTACCGTTCGTAATAGGTTTATTTCATTCAAGTGATGGCGAAGAATTGAAATGCGTGTGGTTAATTTCATTTAGAATATAAGTATGTTGGTGTGAGCATTTCAGAAAACTTAACTTTTTCGCCGTTACTCAGAAAAGATGGGCGTTTTAGGTAAAATTCCAATATTCTGATGTCAGATCGGTAACAGAGCATCAGATCGGTAACAGAGCATCAGATCGGTAACAGAGCATCAGCATCAGATCGGTAACAGAGCATCAGATCGGTAACAGAGCATCAGATCGGTAACAGAGCATCAGCATCAGATCGGTAACAGAGCATCAGCATCAGATCGGTAACAGAGCATCAGCATCAGACCGGTCACAGAGCATCAGCAAACGCGAAAAAGTTCCATGAAAATGCAGCCGTAAAGAAAAATTAATTTAGCACACATTTAATATGAGGAAAACAATGTAATGCGGAAGAAACAAAAAAAGTAAATTTGTAAAAGCGTCTTGAACAAAACTCATCACCGTACTATTATTCATTGATGGAAATTTTGCTTCTTTTCCTGGTGGTATGAAAAAGCCTCATTTTTATTTAATTACCTGCGCACATCACCGCAAGACACGCAATGTGATGTCTGCCAGAGCATCGGGCAGCATTTGAAAATGAAGGAGAAATAAAAGAAAGAATCAGCTGTTACAAAAGATGTACCTCATTTGCAGAAAAAATAAATTTAAGCACCTGTTTTAGATTCCCATACAAATGGAGAACGTTAATTGTAGAAAAGATCGTTCATAAAGAAATGCCTCAAATTCCGTGAGCGTCTCCAACTTATACAATGTACTCGCAACATTGCATCAACCAAAATATTGTGGGACCCACTCGATTTCGAGGAAAATCATTTTTCTTTAATCGAATGTTCATTAGGAATTTAAAAATCATAGGTTCATCATTATTTAATTAATATTACGCATCGTCAAATCTTAACGTTTCGGAGTCCAGCTCCATCTTCAGTAAGTACAGTCTGAAAAACGTAAAAAGACAAAAAATTCGTCAGACATGCTAAAAAAGAAAGAAAATTGATGGAAAAAATCATGTAAAAACTTCCAGCGGATGAGAACTATTCATACTATTTAAAACGGGTTTTTCTTTGGCCATGAACAATGATTCCAAAATTTTTAGTTCCGAATCATTGGACGCATTGCACAGTATTTCGAATTGATCTTCAGAGACTCCAGCACCACACTGCTCTGCATGGAGTCGCACAGACGAATGAGGCGGTTGCGCAATAGGCCTCCCGGTACGATGACTAATTCCACGATGCTGGGCAATCCTTATATAAAACGGCAAGGTCGTCATACCGACGTTGCCTGATGTACACTGTACACAACTGAATTTGTAAACTAAGGACGCCCTCATTCGCTTTGGAAGTACATCTCGATACCGAAAAAATGAGCCTATTTTAAATGAATTGACAGAAATTAGGCACAATTTTACGTCAGGAAAATCGCGATTGAAAAGCAGTTCCAAATCTTTAGATTTCTTCTCAGACAACTGGCCAAAGAAAGGAAAACTGCAGTACAAACATTGTACAGGGTCGACCCTGGCACTAACTTTTGAATACTTTTTTGCCAAAAACCTCTTAACATTAGTGTAGATTACGGAAGAAGGAAACCCGTTGTTACTGAAAAAAGCGTGCAGGAAATTGAATTCATGTGAAGGTCGTTAAAATTGAAGCAAATATAGTAAGCTCTATTTACAAGCGTCCTAATCGCATTCACTTTGAACCTGAAGCTACAAAAGCTAAAAAAACTCAAACCAAAAACTGTGAACGAAGGTTTTCGATATACAGAGGTGGTGAAAGTATTACCGGTTCTTGCAACATTAGCATCTAAAAAGGGAATACAATCATGATTTTTGGTTTCGACTGTAAATTTTATGGAATGATGTCTAGAATTCAAGTAGTCGAGAAATAATGGAACATGGCCAGGATCTCTAAACAATACAAAAGTGTCGTCAATGTATCTACGACAAAACGTAGGCTTGAAATACAGGGGACAATCATTAATCCCCTTTGTCTCCCAGTGACACATAAACATATTTGAAAAAGTAGGCTCCAATGGGAGACCCATACCAAGACCCTCTACTTGCTTATACAGTTTATTAGCAAAGATGAAAACTGAATTCATAACAGACAATTCAAGCAAGGTTTTGAAATGTTTTGGGGTGAAACCAAATATTACATCAGCTGGAGTGACGAAAAGAGACTTTATAATCATGTCTTTGGTTTCTACTAACGGTACATTTGTAAATAAATTTTCTACATCAAACGAGGCCATAAATAATTGATCTGCATTTTGAATAGAACTAATATCTCGAGTTTAGTTTAGGTGGTGGGGATTTGGGTGTGGTGTGAAGGTGTTACATACACAGTGACGAATTTTCCAAAGTATAGTTGTTAACTGTTAAAGGATTCAAAAGAGGCCCCAAAAATTGTGCGAGGTTGTGACTCGGAGTATTAACCGCAGAGAAACTCCAACTCTAGTTCTTGCTATGAGATTGGTGGAACTTCAACCATAGGGTGTCTTCACTAAAGCGCGGTGATGCAGATGTCGAAGTACGTTTACTTTTTGATGGACTACGCATCAGATGAGAGATGTAGTTAATAAACATCACGTTTCTGTTACTAGTCGGGCTAGCTTTTTGTTATAACCCGTCTAATAATTGTACACAGGATTGTACCTACAATAAATTAACTCTACTGAACATCCCAGATATAACTGATTGCAAGTGCAATTCCGAGGGAAAATATTTAAGGGACAGTAAAGAAAGCAAACGAATTAGCAAAGAAATTGAGATACTCAGAGAGCGCGTCTCAGATGTTTGCGGTTCGTTGCAGCTCGCTGCATTGCATTGGAGCTCCGAGCTCACCGCAGCGATGCAGCGCCGTGCTGCTGCTGGTGCTGCTGCTGCTGGTGCGGTGCTGCTGCTGCTGGTGCTGCTGGTGCTGCTGGTGCTGCTGCACTCCCACAGCACTAAAAAGATCCCAGGTCCCGAGCTCAGCTCCGTTGGCCAGAACATAAGCTACCTCGAATTATTCTGTGGTGGATCATGGAACGCAATACAAAAACGTGAAATGTCGCGTCCTTAAGTTTCTAACCTCATATTTGTTTGTCTCATTAGGAATTGGCATGTGGCATAGTTTTCTTCCTAGATTCGCTGTAGAGTAACTTTTAAACTCAATCATATACATCGTAAAGATGTTCGAAACAGGAGAGACGTACCGTGGAATGGAGTGGACAGTGAAGAACTGAACTGACAGAAATAACAATGGCAGTTCATCAAGAGAAAGCGTTCATCATTTAACTTAATTCAACCAAAATTATTCGGACAAACTTTGCAGTTGGGTAGTTGGTATGAACAAAAGTTCTACAATGCCTGTGCAGAATAACAAGAATCGGTGTTACTTTCATTGCTTCAATCTCACACAAGAAGTGCCTCGAAATGCCCGAGGGCACTTCGGACATCGGGATCTCGCGCTGCAACAATTTGCCGATGGATTCAAAGCGCAGCGAGCAGCACTCGCCGGGTTTTAGTCACAGATTTTTTGTTTGTTTACTGAATTGAAATGTTGTGTTAACCACTAATTAGCCGTACCCAAAGTATTTATTCAACATATCGAAACCTGTATGCATAATTTTTAGCACTTTGAATCAAACAGCTATGCTACTGGCTTTGTATATTCCTCCGCGAGTTAAATTTTCAGAACTCCAGAAATAAATTACCAACGTCATTCCATCATCCACATCACGAATAATTACGCACTCACATTTGCCACGAGCTAAACCTCACCAACCAACAATGTACACACCCTCTGTTCCAGAGCTCTGTTGTGGAACAGAGGAACTTATTTTAGGCAACCTCACATCTACTGCTAACACAACTGAAGCAACCCCCCTAAGCCCACGATGTTAACTTCGTGATATGGTCAAAAAACCGTGTCAGACCTGTTCTAGCGAACTCATTTTGATCATTTAATGCGAGAAATTCACTCTATTTGTAATAGAAATTGATAAAACACACATTTTTGACGCAAAATTTCGCTCAAAAATGACATAAGGTGTATTTCAACATCGAGGTAGAAACATACACAGGCGAATTGCTCGTCGACTGCACGCCAAAAGACAATGAGATTCATTAGAGCCCGGCCTTGAGACGCAATGAACGAAAGAAGCAGACAGCAGCGCCGAAAGTTTGCCTGAGCGGAACTTTGAACTTTACCAGAGCCAGCGAGCGCCGGGAGACTTCATTCAGAGAATTTTTCAAGTAAGCTACGAGAACTTACGTAAATTCACCGAACTATTCGCAACTTATGTTGCATGAACTAAACTTTCAGAAATGTTGATAACATCGATTATTTGGTTATTCTAAAACGAATAACGCAACGGGTACGAGTGACTTCCACAAGATGTGTGGTAGCAATAATAATATAAATGGCACGATTCACTTCTTAGAATTTTTCTATAACATCAATTTCAAGGGTAAGGGTAACTTCTCAAACTTGTGCTGCAACGTTAGTGTCATTTAATTTTTGCAGTATTTCTACAAGTCAGCAACACCTACGAAAATTTATTACGCTTTATGGCACCGACAGACAACTCATAAAAAATAGAAAAGCTAGTAAATGAAGTGGTTGAGCGTCAAACACATCACTTGCGCAGGACACAAATAATTGTAACCAAAATCCCCGCACTCTCATACCAGCGAAGGCTCTATTTTTGCAAAAAAAAATCTTACTATCACTTTCTTCGTAGCAAAAACTAAAATTCTCCTCATTTTATAAATCGTAGCATTACACTACGGAGGATGTCATCAGGGCACGCCTGACTGCGCCAGAGGCAACTCTGGAGGCGAGCTGCGCGGCTCGTTGGGCATCACGGAACACTAAGCGCTTCATGGATGGCCGATAAAAGCGCAACGTATCAGCGAGCTCTAATTTCTACGATAGCGAAGCTGAGAGGCACACAAAACGCTTCTTCCGTCCCTGAGCAGAGAAAACCAAATAATTTTCTCACCAACTCCAGGTAACGTGATAACCTATAAAATTACTCTATAAAATACCAAAAATGTCGCGCAGAATGACTTTCAGAAGATGCAGGACGACGTCATGTGGCGCTTTGCGACCCCATGTCATTCAGCATGATTCCATGCGAGGCCACACGCGTCATGTGGGTCAGTTTTTGCATTGTTGGCTGGCGCGACGCAGAGCGTCTCCCAGACCGTTGGTGTTGGGACCTGCAGTGGTCCTGCTGCAGTCTCAGCTTGTAGTCGTCTAAGCAGTAGTCTAAGCAGTAGTCTAAGCAGTAGTCTAAGCAGTAGTCTAAGCAGTAGTCTAAGCAGTAGTCTAAGCAGTAGTCTAAGCAGTAGTCTAAGCAGTAGTCTAAGCAGTAGTCTAAGCAGTAGGCTAAGCAGTAGTCTAAGCAGCAGTCTAAGCAGTAGTCTAAGCAGTAGTCTAAGCAGTAGTCTAAGCAGTAGTCTAAGCAGTAGTCTAAGCAGTCGTCTAAGCTTCACCTGCCCAGCTGTACAAGAGGGGCAATAGCAGCAACGCAAGCAAAATGGAGCTACAGAAGTAGCACCAAGAACAGTACAAATGCACCAATAACAGTAACAGCCGTATTATTCAGGTGAGGATGAGAAATATCAGCAATACCAGAGACATCAGCAGCACCAGCAATGACAGCAATCGCAGTAGCACGACGGTGGAAATGCCTTCTAACTCTCCATTGAGCAGCGAGCAGCAACATCATGGCTAACAATGTAAATAACGCTGGCGTGAGGGCACAAGAAGGAGGCTTCTGGTGCTCCAGCTCCTACGAGGAGCGACTAAAGCGATATGATGCGAGTCGCATGCTCTGCACCTGCCCGCTTAAGTCAGACAGGGAAGAGCAACCAATGCCATAGAGACACTTGTGGGCACAAAAATTGAAACACGGAACATCAAATCATTTTTGATCGTCGACTTAGAAAAAGAGAAGTTATAAGGCATTTTCACCGATTTTTTGCTGTTTGGTTATGATGAACCGCTGCCTCAAATTTACCCTCAGCCAGAGAGACTTGCCAGTGTACTGTGAAACATTCTCGTATCTTCTTCCACAGAAGTCTACTCCAAATGACGTGCCCAATTTATTTTTAGAAAGACTAAACTGAAAATCAATTGACAACGTAAAGTTCTTTATTCGAAAAGTAAACTTCAACTGCATTTATCCACCGAGCGCTACTTTCACATGGGCATAGGGACAGCCCGAAATACGACGTTTACTTTAGGTAAAGTGGCTGCAAAAAGAAGCGCGGCTCGCGTCTCATCATCCGTTCGCTCTCAGCCAACGCAGCCTGGCGGCAAAATTCTACACCCGCCATATGTGTCGGAGGCAGAGTGATTGATCCTTCTTACTTCCAGGCATAAGGTTTTGGTCAATTAAAACTTTTTGAGCCAAAAGGGAAATAAATAGTTATGTACAATGTAATGCTGATATCTAGTCAGTCAAGTAATTTGGACAATATTAAGGTGTCATCCGAATGGCAGAGCTGGGATAGCCAGCAAACCCAAGCCAGGCACCTTCTCAGGTCTGACACGCAACAGTCAATGCCTGCAAGGTTCAATACATTAGCCCTGCTCAGAAAGTTCCGGTATATTGATTAAATGTTGGAAATATTTCATTTTTTGTTTCTGGTTGAACATGAACGTATCTGATATAATGTTAAATGAGCTTTGATAGAGCTGTAAAAATCAGTTCTAAAAATGTTCAAGTCTTTTTTGGAATTATTTCCTTAGATATGAACATTTGAATAAATTTTGCCTCTGCAGTTATATGTAGAGTAAAAGTCACGGAAAATGTGACATTCGTGAATAGAAAACCATTAAAATAACTCAAATGCTGGAGAGGAGCGTGAATGCAATAGAAATTACAAACTTTGTGACGTGATCCCTTGTGTGTCAGCAGTGTGTGAAGTTGTTAGTGAGAGAGGAAGAGGAGGAAGAGGAGGAAGAGGAGGAAGAGGAGGAAGAGGAGGAAGAGGAGGAAGAGGAGGAAGAGGAGGAAGAGGAGGAAGAGGAGGAAGAGGAGGAAGAGGAGTGCAAGATCTCTTCCGCGGAAAATTTCTCCGTTGTAAGATGAAGATCACCTTGCAATAAAAACAGACGTTTTGCTTGCTGTAACTGATCCGGAATTCAATAGAACTTTGCTAATTTCTTAACTGACCAACCAATGTTGGGTACTGAAAAGTAAGGCGACGGTGGTTTTTCGCAAATCAACCAGTTTTGACTCAGGAACAACGGCAAAATCAGATAGAATGTGTAAGTTCAGATATTTGCACCGGTAAAAACATTAAGTTAATAATTTTTTTTCATCGCATTCTGTGTGGTATATCGCATTAAATAATGCATATTTCCTGAAACTTGGATTCTCAGGCATTCTTCGATTTAAGCGGAAGAAATGGGGAAATGCTTGCATGTTTGTTCGGAGCGGGATGAACTGAACTGCAGGAATGTACTCTGGCATGCATTGGTTTCTAAAAATTTTGGTTCTTTCGTCCTCCAGAAAAGTGGACGATCAAACTCTCATCGCGAGCACTGAGCAGCTCAGAGCTTTACATCTGTCATTCTATGTGAGTGAAAAATTGGCAAAGCTTACAGGCCTCGATAAAAATATTTTAAACGCTTGCCTGACATGTACCTGAGGAGAAAATATTTCAAAATGCTTGAGCAGAACACAAAGTTTAAACTAATGCTACTTTGTCTTGCGTCATCAGATTGTGAACAATTAAGAAGCAAAAACAGGACAGAAATATGCACTGCAGATATCTTGGCGCGTACCTGGAATATAAATAGCGAATCTAACAATCCAGTAAATCTTCAAAATTTCCCGTGGAACGTAAGTGCATTTTATCACAGCAGTGTGCATATCACTGTCAAAAGATTAGCACAACTCACATTTTGAGCGCCATGCGATGCAAAAGTTGAGATATTACCTCAACTTTCGGTTTTTCAATTTTTTTTGGGTATCAGAAAATGATAAATAGAAGTCCGGCCTGGGGTGAGCAGGCCGCAGGACAGAGACCTAAAACCTGCCAGCGTCTAGCGCAGCGCCTGCTCTAAAGTCTGTTCTCAAGTCCTTGCTAGAATATATTGTTAACATCTAGCAAATATGAGCAACATTGTAAAATTACGCATCGAATCTTGAATGAATAATTCATTGATCAGTCTAGAGCGCAACTAGGTGAAGGGAATCAGGTTAAATGTACCGTAGTTGCACTCCTCCGAATGGCGTTGGTGGTAGGATGCCCTAGAAGTCACTGAACTTATTCGAGCCCACAGATAGCTATGCTCAAATTTGACCATTGAACTAGACTTGAGAAGCAGTTTACTTCTGTATCGTTTGTGGTAAATAAATTGTTCAAAATGTTGAAAGATCAGCGCACCCTGCTATGTAGCGCGTACTGAAACATAGTTGCGTCCACTGTGCTCGCTTCTAACATACACTTGGAAAAGCCGAATCCGATCGAAATATTGCTTAATACTTTATCAGTTATTGGATTATTTAAAAAACTCATAGCTGGTGAGTTACTTTAGAAAACAGGCTGCGTTGTATTGAACATTAATGAATATTGAAGAGAGCAGACGCGTCTCGCTCATCACCAACCGTTCTGACAATCGAGTAGATGACAACTTTGTCTTTGCTTCTTCTCAAATTACACGCAATGCCGTCGTAAATTCATGATTTTATTCAATCGGGTATTTTCCTGACCATAAGCTATTAGATTAGAGCAAGATGGCTGAGTTTCGCCGTGATTTTCAATCTTCCCATGTCATATTTTAAGTTCATTACGTGTTAAAATTCTCAGCAAATTGCTTATCATTTTACTAAATCACACTATAGTATCACACTATAATCACACTATAATCTAAATCTAATCTAAATCACACTAAATCACTAAATCACACTATAGTCAATAGGTAAAATGCAACGTTTCAATGCCACTGGCATCATCATCAGGCTGAAAAGACGAAAAGAAAACTGGTCACTCTATAGAAATGATACAATCATACAGGGAAAAAACACAGACCATTAATAAAGTTAATACCAAAACACACATGGATGTAAAATACCATGCTCTTCCCATGTCACTAATTGCTCTTTTTTTGTCCTCCATTTTTATTGGTTTCCGCACAGTGCTTTATTTCTGCAGTGTCCTCAAAGATTAAAAGCTGGTCCAAAGCGTTCAACCGTTCTCGTTATCCAATAATGGAAAACGTTCGAATTGTCTATTTTTACACTTAAGTTACGAATGAATTGAAATACCAAATTAAAACATGTAAGCCCATATATCCTTGCCCATTTAAATTTTCCCTCCCAAATTCTTGCATGAATCTAAGCATTCTAAATTTCTTGCAAACGAGCGATTATTGATTTGTATTTTGAGGAAATGATGCACATTCCACACGAACATCTTGCGACCTAGTAAGGTAACATTTTATGCGAGAATTATTCGTGTTAGCTATTTGTTCGAAAACATTTCGTGTGAAAACTAATTAGAAAACATTTTACGCGACAACTATTTGGGAAGGATAAAAGTTGCTGGAACTGGAACAGTCACACACTTGAATGATTAGAAGAACAGAAATTATTGCTAAATTATCGAAAGATTCCAAGTCATAATTGTTTTGAATGCTTAACTATCAGTTGCTATCATACTTTGGACAGAGAAGACAATTTTATTTACATCTGAGATTAAAAAGAAGAATCATTCTAACGAGACATGAATATGATGCAATGTAAGATATAGTTTAAGCTCAACGAAGCACGAACAGCATTTCCGACTAGGGTTCTATTTGCTAAAGCGTTAACAAGTTTGCAGGCAAGGTGCAGCAGCGACACCGCAGCAAGCGGCCGCCGTCTGGCCGAACACAATGGCGCCCTGACAGCAGAGCTCACGTCTCTCTGCCAGACAATGCCTTCTGACGGTGGTGAGCTAACGAATAGTTGAGGCTTCCTCAAATAAGGCTAGAAACAATGGTTATGGCTTCATCTGAAAACAATGGCTGCTGCTGGGGCTCTGGGACGAAGCATTTCGGTATCTCAGTGATGTCTACCAGTGCAGGCTGAGACAACAGCGCTCTCATGATTCAGGTCGGTTGAAAGTTCAGAAATCTTAGTCCAGCTTCTGACCATGATTAATTGAACGTTAGAAACCTAGTTTTTTTAAATCGTATTATAAAAACAGATGCAGCAATTGTGCAATAAGAAATGATGATATTTGGCCCAGTTTGGAGGTCACGCCTCCATGAGAAGCCAAGACTGCGTCTAATGCCTCACTTGACATGTCATTACGTCGAGGACTGGAGCAGCCAGTGCTGGAGACGAGGTACTGTGCACTACCGCTCGCTGGTGCCGGCTGACAGGCCAAGCTTGTAACGACTTCATCACTGCGGCAACTGTGTGCCCTGACTTGCTAGGCCTAGCATGCACACGACGTAGCCGAGAGAGCTGTTTGCGTGCCATCCATCTTACTGTTGAGACTCG
The DNA here is from genome assembly GCA_014220935.1 of Platorchestia sp. MABIK. NCBI lineage: Eukaryota > Metazoa > Arthropoda > Malacostraca > Amphipoda > Talitridae > Platorchestia > Platorchestia sp. MABIK. Next base: position 92,127 of record JACJUY010002089.1, read on the forward strand.
ATGCAGCTCCTCAACGAAGACTGGCTGTAAACACAGGCAGGTTTACTAGGGTGCAACATAAGGGTATAGTTGTCCTGGTGGTGCAGTCATGATATTCCTGGACTGACAGCACATGCTTGAAGCGGTGACAAATAGTCCGTTCTCTACAGCAGTGACACGATGCCGCAAATATTATCAAACCACGCAAAGCAAGGTACGAGATACAGTCTCAACTCCTAAACTGAACGACTTTCAAGCAGTACCAATCACACCAAATCGTGGTGCGTACATCGCGCACTCATCTTGACAAACACGTCCATTACTGCTGCACCTTTTGGGGGTCGAGGCTTCAGCAAATAGTTGTTGCTGTCATAGGTTAAAAAACACCACATGACCGCTAAACATATTCTAGCATCTCCTAGTAAAACAAATTTTGAAAAATGGAAACGCAGTTAATTTAGTTGTCATTCGGTTTGTCTTTTCATGAAGCTAGAAAGCGTCAAATTGTGACGCGAGGCTGAGTTTACGAAGACCGTTGTCATGTGGGACAATAACATAGCCTGACCTCGCTTGCTGGCCAAGCTAGGCGGCGGCTGGCGATGCCTCCAGCGCTGCTGTGCTCAAAGATCACCAGCCAAGAGGCACGCGATGAAAAAAGGACAAAACAGCTCTTCCGATCTCAGTCATCCAGGAATTAATGTTGTGAAAACACCAACACGTCATTTTTCAGAAAACCAAAATTTGCTACTGATTGATACAGATTCAATTTCAACGAATCCAGAAATACGTCAGTGGTAGTTTGCTTCAATCACAAATTTACTAAAAACTATTTCAAATTCCAGCCCCATGATCAGCTCTAAAAACGATCATTTCTTCGCAGAAATGAAATATCCAAAAACAGTTGAGTCGAAAACGCTAAAAAAATGAAAAACAAAAACATCGAGAAAGAAATAAATTAGCAGGTATGAATAAACACATTATTTAGTGTCTATTTTGAAGGTATATGAGCTGTTTGTATTAGTAACTATACATTTTCGCTTCAAAAATATCCAAATAACCTAAAACTCTGAGATCATCTAGAGTTGATATCGCTAGCAGATTATGGTAACACTGCATTTTTCCGCGTAATTGCGTACTGCTGAATGAGATGCGTGAACTTACTGAGCCCCAGCACGGAAGCTTCTACTCCAATGCACCGCTATCCTGACAGAATTTTGTAACGCGCTCTCCGAACGATGACGTCAAACGTCTTTGGTAATGGTGCGCTCCTTATTTTACGCTCGTGTGGCTCTCGAGTGACGAGTGCAGCAGAATATTTTCGCTTTGTTGAGGTTGTTGGACACGGAGAGGAAATTCGTGCTCATGCTGCACTAGATCGGACCTCTAAAACTACTAAAACTAGAGGATTTGGAGTCTGCAAGAGGTAGACGGAGGTAGGGATAAAGTCATAGAAGTTGTGGATGAGAGACATTAAGTTACAACCAACAGAAAATGTATTAGCGTAAATTAAAAGCGTCCAGCAAAGAAATAACTCGCAGATCATTGCATGCAGTAGTCTGATTAGAGAGCGCAGTACTCGTACAGACTCAGTGCCAATTGTTGTCTTCTACGTCGCAGTATGCGAGTTTCTGAAAAGAAACTCACACCATGACGCGCCATGGAAGACCAGCGCGAGCTGCCCAGACTTAGAAAAGTAAGCTTATCGGATCTGATGAGGCAGAGGACACCAGAGTCCGGAGGAGGCAGAGAAATGGCCCGAGTTCTGCTGTTCTGTTTGTGCTTTGACTCGACATCGACGATATATATTCTCCCTCTCCTCTTTGAGTGCTTGAGAAACATCTTTCCACGGCACGCTTCAATTTGGCTAGTTGTACGAAAATTCCTCTCGCAAGCTCACAAATTCGCATTTTGGGCGGAAGCTATGCGGCGCTTATCCACTGTCTGTTGTTTGCCACGGATTTGGACCCTGGAGGAGATTCTGGGGTTTGAAAACATCGAATTATTCACATCATTTGTTGACGTTTTACTAAGGAGTGGTCGATGCAGCATCTGAGAGATCCAGATTGTGGATTTGCAGACGCAAGATGGTTTACTGCCTGCGAAGTGACCACGGAGTCCCGATACTCTCCCACCTTACTGCCACTATTTTCCCTATTCTTTTTAATTTTGTGTGCCTGAGTATATGAATTTCTTCATTGTGTTTTCGGGATTATTATCTATTTCTCAGCGGCGTTCGGGTTGTTCAATTTACACAAATGAAGAAGATGGCTGACTGCCGATATAAGAGCTCGACGTGAGATCTGACCTATTTGAAATTCAAGCGCTTATTACAAAGTTTTTAAAATGAAATAAATGTAAACGGTAAAACACGTACAACATCGAAGAGTCTGTAACTGTCTTTTCATGAGTTTGCCTTGAAAACGATGTATTATGGTGTGGGCCTAATTTATTCTGTACTGATGAATCTCCCTGCTTAAGTTGCTGTCCTTGACAGGACACCTCACTGCAGCTGCTCCAATCTTTTCCCCTTATAACCTCTTTAGGTGCTTTGACTCGACATCGACTGTGGATATTTCGACATATATGTTCGACTATATGTGTAATTGCTTATGATCGACTATATACATTTCGACACCGAGTGCGAAATCTAACTTGGGTGAGTGGAGCTCACGATTTCATTACATGGGTTAGATGCTCTGATATTGTCATCATTGATACGACTCCTCCGCGTCGTGATCGTTAGTAACTTTTGTGCTTACCCTGTCATCTCAGCCTCTCCCTCAAAATTATTCTAAGCTCCTTGATCGCCTCCACCTCTCGCCTCGCCGCTGCTGGCGTCGCTGCAGCAGCGGACACAAAGGGCAGCTGCTCTCAGCGGCGCCTGCCCGCGTCGCGCTCCTGGCGAGGTTGTGTTCCGGCTCGGTTGTGGCTCCGGCAGGTGCTGGTGCTCATCGGTGGTTGTTGGGCTGTGTTCGTGTTGAAGTTATGTCATTTTAAATTTACCTCATTTTAAATTCTCGTCATTATCAATTTAGTTCGTTTTAAATTTACTTTATTTTAAATTTACTTAATTTTAAATTTACTCCATTTTAAAGCAATGTCGTATCATATGACCCAATCTGATGCACAATTTACACTGTTATATTCTCTTTCAGAAGCTTGATTGATTAAAAAAATGTCTCACTATCCCAGGGTGCTGATCGATGTATTCCAGCGGTGCTGCTTTCCGACCCAACAAGATCTCGAGTAAGCTCGGTCGCAGCTACTCCAAGCTGCATTTTGTTGACTCTGGAGTGTCCGTCTTCTAACTTGCCATTTTGAATCGTCCTTTTTGCTTTTTAGCTAAATTTATTTTAAAAGAGAGCAATGAAAGAATTTCGTGTAAAATAAAATGATGAGAAATGTATTCAGCCTTTGCGGCTTTGGTTTTTTTAGCAATGTTCCATTAAACTGGAATCCAAAAATTGCTCGTCTTAATTCATACATGCATAAAAATCTTACAGTTGAATGAATTTCAAACTAAAGCCCCTGATTACCTCCCAATAGGAGTTATGTATACCTGCATCAGTTCCTCAAGGGGAAGAAGCTCTCAAGCCTCCACTTGTGTTGCTTCAACTCTGCGGAGTACAGCACAAGCCTGCACGTGTGGCAACATTTCCTGTCGTCTTGTCACAGGACTTGAATTTCTTGGCTTTTGTCGCCGCACCGCCAGCCTGATACTTTGCTGGCTCACCGTGTGATCATCAGCTGCGATGATGCGCAATCGTCAGCTGCAATGACGCGCAATTATCAGCTGCGATGACACGCAATCAACAGCTGCGATGACACGCAATCAACAGCTGCGATGACACGCAATCATCAGCTGCGATGACGCGCAATCATCAGCTGCGATGACACGCAATCATCAGCCGCGATGACGCGCAATCATCAGCTGCAATGACACGCAATCACTAGAAAAACGCATCCTTTTTTCCAGTTTTGTTCGCGCCCAAGAATACGATGCAAGAACTACACAGAGCAAGCTGTGCACTGGAGGAGGGTGTGGGAGACGGAACAAAGGCAAATAGAGTTGAAAAGTTGAAAGCACCAATAATCGCAAGCAAGACTTTATGTCATGATTGTGAAAGAATTTTTAACTGTTACACTGTGGGTGCATCATCGTGCGTCAAAATCCTTCCTGCTCAAAAATGTGAATATCATTTGACAATTAAATCTTTAATATGGCAGTCGTAACGAAGTACATATTTCGTAGCGTGTACACGCGGCAGGTAATTCAATTACGGTCACGGCGCGCTATTGGGCGGCCGACGGCTGGATGCTGCTGAAAAATGAGGGTCTCGTAAACCCCCCTTCCTAACGCACACACCCCACAACCCTTAGCGCACACCTCCCCCTCCCCTCCCCCTCTCTGCCTTCCCAGCGCACAACCACGCGGGGTTGGTCTAATGCTATCCAGTTCATCAGGTTGTAAGTTCGATCTCGAAGCATTTCAAAAAATCAATAGAAGCAAATGAGTAGAATTTCGCCACGAAAAATGCAAACTTCTAGTGATTTTGAGAGAAAATTATTTACAAAACATGTTATAGGTATGGTATTTTTGGTGAGTAAAAGAACTCGTCCGAAAAACAGTTATTCATTAAAATTAATTCTATCTCTTCTACGGTTGTAATTCGTAAAAGCTAACGCAATCAGCGTATTATACTCATAGCGATCACTTATTCAAACTTTCCTTGGATGTTATGCAGCAGTCGAGCTCGAAAACGTGAGCTGAACTTTGAGAAAATTAGATTCAGGGGCAGGAGTTAGGCGGCCAGGCGACGCTATTCTGACTCAGGGAGCAGCCCACTTGTGCAAAGAGTCCCACCCGACAACATCACACCGTTTATATCATTCATTGTGGTGCCTCATCATCACTCGGGTCACTCATGGGCGCATCTGTAAAATGAATTCAACGCTTAGACGCCAAAAGAGCGTCTCTGGCGTTGATTAAACCTGATCATCAAAAAATGTCACTTCAAGAACGCAATGGTGCACATCATTCGTCACCTTGCTCGTCACACTTTTTCTTCCTAATCCGCATTCGATTTCAACATTTCAAGACCTGAAGCTATTACGTATATCTTCCCCCTTTATCACCTGATTCTCACCCAAAGAATGCTAATTCATGATAAATTTTCTCTCAAGATCGCGCTGAAAACTTACATTTTCCCAAGGATGGCTAGCTAATTGCACAAATTTCTAACAGTTTGATTACCTGACAATGGCTGATGATTTGTGCTCAATACTTTGTGAGTTTATGGTCTGCTTGCTGAATGCAATTCCTTTCTTTCCGACATTTCCTTATTTAAGTTTCCCAGCGCCGCTGCACCTCAAGCCTTCATTTACGCAAATAATCAGGTCTCGAGTCCAAGCCCCCAAGCTTTCAAGCGCGTAGCGAAAAGCCTACCATCATTCTTTCTTCCTTTCACATTTTCCCTCGGGGATCATATGTTAACTCTTGACTGCCATGAACTATGATGTATGACTCTTACAAAGACAGAAAAGAGAAATTGGAATGTGCCTTCTTTGGTAGAAATGGAATGAGCCCAACACATAAGTAAATTACCCGCCTGAAATGGGCACAAAAACTCTTACCATACTTCTGACAAACAAATTACACCAAGGCTCTAATGATTTCAAGGCTCTCTTACGACTTTGTGACGTGCAAGTATGAACATTTGTAGGACATCTGTCCCAGCGCACATGGAAATTTTGCACGTATACTTGCTACTGGGTCCTAGAGTTTAAAATCTATATATACTACTAAGAATGACCGTTGTGTGCTTATATATGTTTCGTATCACGCTCTTAAGAATAGATAGGAAGAAATTAGCACTGGCGGTCTTGGTTTTAGTTCACTGGTAAATTAATACACTCGTTTTCGCTGTACAATTGCACTATTAGGCACTTTTAAAAAAATTAGAGAGACCAAGAGCCTTATATTCTCGAATCCGCATCTTGGGGACCGAGTTCGGCCGGGTACTGCACATTACAATAAACATACACAAGCTCGCAGCAGCTTTCAGTAATGATGAATCTCTGTATCTAGAATATGGCACGAGTGGCTATAACTACTTCTATTGCGGCTCACAAATACTTTATTCTTAGTGTTTATTACTGTCACAAGAAAAAAAGTTTCCTTTGAATTAAGCTTGGAAACTCCACTCGAACGAAAATTTGTTCATGAAAGGTATTGAATCCAGTCATTTTTGACGAGTCGTTTTCACTGGTGTAATCATAACTACTTATCTGCCCAACAACGAATACCAATATGCCAAGAACCTAAGGTAATAGATTGTATCTCTTGTAAAACCTACGTGGAGAAATGCGTGAGCTTCGATAACCGACAATTTCTGCAGTCGAACGAAACAGGAAATTTAATTGAGAAAAGAACCGCTCGAAGCAGTTCAGTTCAGCGTCCCATTTTCCTGCCTGTCTCCACGGGGAGCGTCGTTCATTGGCATGAACGAGGTCACCAGTCGAAATTCATGATTTTTCAGGAGACGTGATTTTGACTTTGCAAACTGCTCTACGGATTTAGTTTTGATCGAAAGAAGGAATCCTTCCTCTCGGTCAATATAGAAGGTTCAGTTATGACGGTGGATTCTACCAAAATACGTAGAACGGCGAATTTAGCAGTATGGATTAGCCAATTTTCCAAAATTTTGAGTTTTGACAATGTTCTTCCAAATACGCGACATCTGGCAGCTCGCCTAAAGGAAAATGCCCCAGTGCCCAAGTGACCGAGAGACGGTACATTTCTTGAATGTTCTGCATCATTTATACAAGAGAGACGTACACCTGCACCGCTGCAGCCAGCAGACAGGGAGCTACAATAGCCGGCATAGCCAATCTAGTGATAGAGCACGAATAAATAGTGTATGAGATTGGGTTGTACCTTCATTTCATTTTAAAACAAATAGATCATGGACGAAGTCAAGTGACGAATTTGAATGCTCTGCTTTCATGATTTCGAAAACTGTTTTTTTTGGAGACCAATGCAAAGACTAAAATAATCTCTACACGAAAAGGATTTTGGGAGAATGAAAGCGAAAATAAAATCTACTCATGACCAAGGAGTCTTTTCCAACGCTGCTCTGGTGTCCAGCTCATACATTTGTGCCGCTGCTCTTGTGTCCAGCTCATACATTTCTGCCGCTGCTCTTGTGTCCAGCTCATACATTTCTGCCGCTGCTGTGGTGTCCAGCTCATACATTTGTGACGCTGCTCTGGTGTCCAGCTCATGCATTTGTGACGCTGCTCTGCTGTCCAGCTCATACATTTGTGACGCTGCTCTGGTGTGCAGCTCATACATTTGTGACGCTGCTCTGGTGTGCAGCTCAAACATTTGTGACGCTGCTCTGGTGTGCAGCTCATACATGTGTGACGCTGCTCTGGTGTGCAGCTCAAACATTTGTGACGCTGCTCTGGTGTGCAGCTCAAACATTTGTGACGCTGCTCTGGTGTGCAGCTCATACATGTGTGACGCTGCTCTGGTGTGCAGCTCAAACATTTGTGACGCTGCTCTGGTGTGCAGCTCATACATTTGTGACGCAGCTCTGGTGTGCAGCTCATACATTTGTGACGCTGCTCTGGTGTGCAGCTCATACATTTG
>JACJUY010002090.1:0-73649 GCA_014220935.1 Platorchestia sp. MABIK
CTCTTTTTTCTACCACTCTTTTTTCTACCACTCTTTTTTCTACCACTCTTTTTTCTACCACTCTTTTTTCTATTTATTGTTCGTGCTGCCACTTTTATTACCCCTCGTTTCATTTGGGTGCGTTTTGCGAGCGCTCACTTCAAGAGTATTACTTCAATTGAGCAGAGACGGTTTATGCTCGATCTCTCACACTACCGTAAAGTTTCCTTCATCTGCGCATAGCTGGCATGTGTGCGCTTTGTATGTGGTTTTGGCGAACATTGAACATTCTCGAAACTTATTCTGAAAGCTATCATTAGCGTCGAAATTGTAATTCTACTGCTGTTATTCTACTCGCTTCGCTACTTCGTTTTTAGGACTCATTGGATTGAACGCTTTAGAGATAGTTCTTTCCTCTATTCTCCATTCACTGGCTTTTTTATGCGTTTTCTATAGCCCCGAAGAAAAGAAAGAATCTTCTAGTGCCCTTGGCTACGCTCCCAGTATTGGCACAGCTTTGATGCCTCCCACATCGGGCTACCTCGTGAAGGCTCACTTGCCTTCCTTCTTCTCAGCCATCCTTCGTTTGAAGAAACGATTTTCCCTGTTGAAGTCAAATGCCATGTCAATATAATTGACTTATTCCAGCCATTAAAAACGCTCTCCATTTTCGTAATAAATACTGTTGAATGAGTTAAATGTTATTAATTATTTAATTAATCAATTAATTAGCATAAGAATATTTAATTAAATGAACAGAAACAAAATAAGTACAAAAAATAACTGAGTTGGAATGCAGAAATGCCTCCTCAGCGAGATCAACTATATTTAATTGATAGTTTTCTAAGCATAAACTTAAAATTGGTTCTGTTGGCTCGTGTTCTACATATATTAGGAGGTGTATTTAACTTGAGATAATGTGAACTTTCTTCCTTGTTTACTTGTTCACTAACATCCAATGATAGTATCATTCGTATTGCAACTACGTTAGTCAGGCTAGCTCAGATAGTCCCTTGACCGTGAGCGTCAATGAGTGGAAGGTAGAAAAGCCCCTCATGGCATGAAATTCCCTTTGTCATAAAAATCAACATTCTGCCCTGATAGCACCTGAGTATGATCAGTTCTTGCTAAGGTATGAGCATTGGTTGTTAGAGGTTTTACCATTTCTCTATTTAATATTTCTACTATGTACTATTTCTCTCTTATGACTTAACTGTTAGGGCTGTCCTCCAAATACTTTCGCGTGTCGACGTTTAATGGTTTTTGGTGATAAGCAGGCCTGTAATGGTCTTTGGTGTTGCACAGTCTCATGAAGGTCTTTGGTGTTGCATAGACTTATTATGGTCTTTGGTGTTGCACAAGCTTACAATGGTCTTTGGTGTTGCGCAGGCACGTATTCGCGTGGTGTCCGGCGAGTGCGGGGTGGGCAGAGGCTGTGAGCTCACTGCACACATCGGCAACGTGCGGCAGACCGTCGTGGTGGTGGGGGTGCTCGGCAGGGAGAGGATCAGGGCTACAGACGAGCAGGTTCGGCGTGCTCACGTGGTCGTGTTGAGTGGTTGTGACGTGTGGCTGTGTTGGGTGCTTGTAACGGCTTGTGAGCGTTGCAAAAAGTTATCGTCCTCTCAGGAGGATACAGCTATTCTATTTGTGGGAAGTAGTGTTTCCTGGGGAAAACAAAAGTTCTCAAGCTGAGAGATAAGTAGACCTTCTGTTTGTAGTAATAAATATTTTTTTTGGTAATGACCTGCTTTCGGGTTACTGTTGTCCTGTTTTTAATGCTTCTCCATTTTTCATCTCATTTCATCGACTCCCTTCCTAACTTTCTGTTTCTATGCACAGATGATCTTGTGCAAGAATACACCTTGTGCATAGGTCCACGTTCCCTAAACTCCATTCTAAATAGTGCCTCCATCCTTCCTCTCTTTGGGACACCGTTGTTGTAGTTTGGGAGGTTTAAAGTTAAGGCCCTGCATGCTGCAAGCTATGAGTTGTAATTCTACTGGTTTCGTTATTTCGTTTGTAGGATTCGTTGAATTGAACGCTTTAGAGATGGTTCTTTGCAGTACTCGCCATTTTCTTGATTAATTTTACCTTTCGCTTGAAGGCAACTTATGTAAAAAATTCTTGCACCGTTTACGCTAACACTTGTACGTTATAGCTAGCTTTTATGTGCGTTTAGGACGAATTCCGCAATGGTTTTAACCACGATTCGGACAACATTAGCTGTAGGTGAAAATGGTAAATGAGCCAATGTATGCTTAGACTTCTGTCTCAGCATTTTTTATTTTGAGATTCACGTACGTTTTTGATTATGTGAACTTAGTTCAAATTCGTGTGGTATACGTTATTCTCTATCAACGTGACTCTTAATTGATTTTTTCCATACAAAATTGCTCCTGCTTTTAAATTGTACGTAAGTCTTGAAGTACATTTATGAGATGAACGAGCCCCATTGTGCAATTATCAGATGAATGATATCAACGGAAGTAGAAATTTTTTTTGAGGGACTTGAATTTTTTGGTTCGTCCGACCTTAACTTTCGATGGGTCAACATGCTGACATCACTGTGTGTGTGTGCGCGCGCGCATGTCGACCCGCACTTGCCAGATCGGTGTTTTCTGAGTAAAATCGTTAGCTTGGGCTTTTTTTCAAATAAAATCAGACCATGAAGAGCACTCTGCATCTGACAACAACTCATTTGCCAAATGCTAGTTGACAACAACGCAATTGTGAGATGCTAGTTGACAACAGCGTAAAATGCCAGATGCCGATTGACAACAACGTAAAATGCTAGATGCCGATTGTCAACAACGTAAAATGCCAGATGCCGATTGACAACAACGCAAAATGCCAGATACCGATTGACAACTACGCAAAATGCCAGATGCCGATTGACAACAACGTAAAATGCCAGATGCCGATTGACAACAACGCAAAATGCCAGATACCGATTGACAACTACGCAAAATGCCAGATACCGATTGACAACTACGCAAAATGCCAGATACCGATTGACAACTACGCAAAATGCCAGATGCCGATTGACAACAACGTAAAATGCCAGATGCCGATTGACAACAACGCAAAATGCCAGATGCCGATTGACAACAACGTAAAATGCCAGATGCCGATTGACAACAACGCAAAATGCCAGATGCTAATTGCTCTTTCAGGCTAAATTTCATGTGAAAACACAAACTTGAGAGCTTTGACAAGAAAAAAATCCAACGTGTTTACGTGGCGGTGTTTGCCCGCAGCCGGCGTCGGTGCTGCTGCGGTTCCTCCGCCAGCCTGAGTACGTGAGTGTGGGGGCGCGGCTGCTGCTGCGTCAGGGCGCCGTCCAAGGAGTGGGGCAGCTCCAGCAGGTCTTCACTGAGCCGCCCTTCACCGTCCTCAAGCTCCGATGAGCCTCGCTTCAACACCTTCCTAATGTCTCACCGCTGATTCCAGGCAGTGAACTGTCAATCTCTCGAAGTGAGGCGAATCGTTCAGTTGGATTTTACGGGAGAGAGTTTTCGCCTCTTACTGTCTTCATGTGACCGGACTCCAGCTTATTTTCTTTCTCTGTAGTCCATTTGTTCTGCTAGACATTTCTGCATGCAAATTTTTCTGCCTTTTTCTTTCGTACGCGAACATGCGTGTTCTTTTAATTCATCCTACGCATAATACTCGTTTTCATTTTTGAAACCATCTTGGGGATTCATTACATAGCGTGTTTTAGATAGGCTTTTTTCCTCCACTTATTTCTATAACCCGTATGCACGTAGTCCATCTTGACTATTGTACGCTACTAACATGTCTCCTTGTCTAGACTCAAATAAAGGTGCGTTAGAACGCTCCTATTGCTTTTCACTCGGTACTGGGAGTATAGGCTGACGGTCCCTCGTTAAAATGAATCATTAAAGACGATGAGGTTTGTTAAATCTTGGAACTCACAATAACTACGCGCCTCAAAACTGGCGCCATGATTTGGTATCATTTTAAGTTACGGGTTTGCGCTTGCCCACCTGGGAAGACTGATGTATTTTACAGTATTTTAATTCCTTGATACTGTGCCAGATTCAATGGTGTTTTGCTTCAAATTTACCTTGGTTTTTGCTGTTGAGGTTTTGCCAGTGAATCAATGTGATGTTCAATCATTTCTCTCCAAAATTGAAGTTGATTATCTTATGTAAGCAGCGCGTGCGTCCAGAGATTCAAGTGTACTAGGATTCGCTCTCGATCGTCACCTCAACACTACAATATTTTGTCGATTGTCCTTCGTTGCTACCAAGTGAAATACACTTTTCTTTCGCCTTTGAACTAGCGCGCTGCTTTCTCTTTTCATTAATGTATCAAAATCAGACGAATCTGTTTTTCCCTCTTGAATTCATTTTTACCACACTAACCTCGCAACTTATTGGTGTAAGTTTTTGTCCGTAAAATTGGCAGCTGATATATATGGGTAGATTGACTTGAATAGCTGCTAGCCGTTTGTTCAGGTTCACTTATGTGCCTGTTGCAAACGTTCAGTTGCAAGAGCCTTTCATGCGCACTCAATGTTGTGGGTTTTGCGGTACTTCTTGCAATAGCTAAATTATCAAGACGCTTGATGTTTCACCGTCAAAAATAGTCATTACTAACGCTGAAATTATCAAGCTCTTTTCTTGACGATATCTTGAGAGCAGCCGAGCTGTGAACTTTCAATTTTTTCATACTTAAAGAGATCACACGAGTTTCACCCATTGAAAATTTTTTATGGCAAATTTTACTTTAAAAAGTTAGATGTGTGAAAATTTCTTCAAATCTTTCTTGCTACAGTAATGAAAAGTAAAATGACCTGTCTTTGAGTGTGTTGAGCGATATGGGGTCTTTTAATTTTTCGTGGTTTTAAAAAATATGTTCAACGGATATAATGCTCTTTTTCAAAATCTCTATGCTCTTGAATCGTTTGTGTTTTGGTCAGATAGTCAATAGGGCTTTGATTTAAAATTTAAGGAAAGTAAACCTCGTCAAAATTTTTTCTAGGAGGCGGATTAGTGCAGCTAGTTTCAGAATCTGCTAGGTTGACTGCACTCTATACCACTTTCAGTACATTGCACTAATTTTGAGGCGCACTACGTGGTATGAAGCTTCGACATCCAGTAATCGAATTTACTTCGCAGCTCGTATTTCAATGAAAATTTGGTGTGTTCTTGAATTCAAAGAAGGAAAAACTCAGAGGACATCGTTTTTATTGGTCTTATGAAGCGATTTGGCTCATCTCGTCTCTTACTCATCTTTAACTCGAAATTGTTTGCAAGTTCAATTTATTGTTGCTATCAGAATAGTTGAATACATTTTCGGAACGACCGTTAGATATTGTTATATTGAATTGTTAAAACTATTATAACGGTGCTTTCGAAAATATATTAAACCGTACTGATAGCAACGATCAATAATTTGAACTCGCGTATGTGAAAATAATTCAGTTTTTGTTTCATTGTACATTTATTGCGTACAGAAAATCGAACTTTTAGAGCAGTTTAGCCCAAAGTGGTTCATGTTTTCTTTTTATAATAAAGACAAAGTTGTCTATTGTGACACAATGTTGTAATGACCGCGTAACATGACGGGATATCTGTTCTGCGCGAGAGGAGCAAGTGTTCCACTTGTACTGTAGATCTAAAGCCCAGTTAAATTATTTTTAGTTTTATCAGGAAAACTGATCTAGGTTGTTTCACTTTCATTTAAATGACAACAATTTGTATAATTTGCTTTCGACTGAATTTGTTCCCAATTGAATAAAAATAAATTGAAGTAAAGTGTACCATTTGCCGTTTTGGCAAAAACGTGTGTAAGAATGTTATTCTTGGGCGGTAGTGTTAGCGAGAACAATACCGCAAGCTTCGTGTCTGCCCTGGAGGTCAGATTCTCAAGACATTTCACTTCGTTGTAACGTGCAACTGGCCGAGGAAGACTTTCATTTGGATTAAGTAACGCTACGTGCTGTAGCCACATTACCTAGTCTAGTGGACTTGAAAAAACTTGCACGGTCAGCTGTTCTGCTACGAAAGGGTTTTGAAAAAACAGCCTCTAATCCATATTTACAATCAAAGAAAAATCGGTTATCTAGGAATAGTGGAGTAGTCTCAAGTCTTCAACCGACGTTTCTCTCCCTGTGGAGATTTCATCCCTATAATTATTGTGCGGCGTAACGCTTACAACTCTTATTAGAGAGGGAATCGTACGTGAAGTATACTTTGCTTCTAGTAGAGATATGCGAGATATTCTGACCATAGTGTGCTGTTGCTATTACACATAGCAACTTCTCGTCGGTGTTGATCAAATTGATTCTTGGAAGTTTATTGTTTCTTGGCAAGCGTTAGTTGGTTACTCGTTTTTCATGGATGCTTGCGAATAATTTTTGCACATTTCCTGTGTCACTCAAAACAAACATTTTGGTAGTGTGCGCTTCCTCGTTCGCTCGCGCAGCTGTTGGTGTACATAATCCAATTATATGTCTCAAGTAGAATCAAGTAAGCTATGAAAAATTTATGAATGAACAGACAAATTAATGATTGTGAAAGAATATAAATTTTTTACCAGACATTCGTTTTAAGATTGAACACTATTCAGCTCGAAGTAAAACATTTGTTTATAGATCGAGTAGAGAATTGTCGCTATGGAGTAGAGATTTATTTGTATTATTTCACGGGAATAAATCTGAAGTCTTACCGAGCTGCACTCTTTCCTTCCTCAAACCTTTCGATTTTCATGAGATAATCCCGGAAACGAAACTGAAGTTCTATGAAATTCCATTAGTCATCGGTATCATTGCATCCACACTACGAAAACTCGCAAAATTTGTTGCAAATTTAAGACGTAAGGAGACATTACAAATGATATATTGATTAAATTTAATTAATCATATCCTGCAAATACTACCAAAAAAATAATGCTATCAGGTACTTACTATGCAATTTCGCTGCCTCAACAGCAGGTAAGTGTACTTCTTGAACTGTCATATGTTATAATTCTATAAGTGACAACAGCTAAAACCTATTCTCCAAACAAGACATACAGGCGAAACACTTTAGAGGAGTACAAAGAGCGAGCTAACTCACAAAAAATTAAGTTTCAAATCCATTGAAGTGTCAACAACGAGTAACCGCGGCAGCGGTGCCAACACTTGGATGCAAAATGACTGTATTCTAAATTATGGGCACATGATATTTGAACAACCGAAAAACATTACAGATATCTAATGTATTTTTGTGACTTTACATTTATACTGAAGAATAACACAAAAAGAGAATGAAGTCGCACACAATAGTCTCACGAATCCGAATGAACAAACCCTAGTCAAAAAGTTTATTTAAATTGAAATCAACAATTTAAGGATACGATAAATGTTTTAGCTATTGTCGATGCAGTTATCCACAGCATAAATTCACCAAAAAGGGACGCATTATCGTAAGGGTGATGCTTAGCAACGCGGCTATGAACTTGGAACCTCAACAGTAAAACTCGCCTCCGAAATCGTGTACACGAAAATCAAGCCCTTGCTCTCCAGGAATTTAGACTAAATGCTTACGCCGAAATTTCACCAAAGGTAAACGAAGAACAAAATTTTGTGCATGGAAATCAATTTATGAAGTAACCAAAAAAGTTGTCCGTTTTTTAGGAAAAAAAAAACGCTTTACAGTATTTGTAACTTACATTTAGTTTTCGAAGTAATCGGCATCCAGCATTTTCTGCCTACGTGTCCCAGCTGTTCAATCTCCTTGCTGTAAAAACTCGAGGGTTTTAGACGCAAAGAAGCTCGTAAGGGCTTGGCGTAAGTCTGCTTCATTGGTGAAGGATTTCACACGAAGATGATTGTTTAGGGAGAGGAGGTAATCAGATGGCGCAAGGTCAGGTGAATATGGTGGGTGGCACAAGGTCCCACAGCCAAGTTGCTGTTTGGTACTCCTGATCACTCGCGCGACATGCGGCCTGGCGTTGTCATGGAGGGAAAGCACATCTTCGCGATTCACCAGTACTGGCTCCTTCTGGTGTAATGCCTGCACACGTTCCAATCGCTGTGAGTATAGGCATCCAGTGACCTCTTGGCCCGTTGGTAGCAGCTCATAAATTATAATGAATCACTTGACGTCCTGACTACCAGACACAAAGCACGATCTTGCGGTGTGAGGGACAACATCCTAAGGTGACAACCAATGTCTGAAACGCTTGGAAGTTTCGTATAGAACCCACTTTTCATCACTAGTAAGCACTCGATTGAATAAGGATGTGGTACTGTAGCGAGAATGCAGCGATTTGTAGGCCGCCACTCGTCTTTTGTGGACCTCCAAAAGCGTGTGCGGCACCCACTTGCTCAGTTTGTACGCCTTACCTAGGAGGTGCAGGTGAACTCATAATTGTTTCCGGAAAAGTTGAACTGTCTTGCAAGTTCACCACACGTTAGACTTCTGTCATGTTCAATGGCCGCATTCAGGACTCCGTCATTCAAGACCTGTGGTCGTCCACTGCAATGCTCATCACGGAGGGACCAATCTCCCGACTTAAATTTTTGAAACCAATGCCTTGCAGTGCGTTCATTCACAGCACTATCCTCAACCGCTTGACATATGCGGCGACTTGATGCAGTTGCAGATAAGCCCACTTTGAAGTCGAACAGTAAACAGTCCCAAACGAGATCTACACACTGTCATCCAGCTTATAACTGATGGCTAAGCACGGTGCGCGTGTCTGATGTTCCTGCTTTCGGCTGTCCGAATCTGAAAACAATTGCTACACGCATTGCGTACATATTTCAACTTCATTCAGTGGCTAATCAAAACACGGACAGAAATTTTTTGGTTACCTTATAAAAATCAAGATTTAATAAGGAATCTAGACTGAAGCAGAAGGCATACTCGAGTTTTATCTTTCAAGAGGCAATTTTATGTCGAGTACTCTCATAAGTCGAGGCAACAATTTACGACGCAATTTAGCTTCGCGTTCAAGCATTTTGTACATTTCATTCACCAATTGTATGGCCCATGTGAAATAACGATCAGCAGTGCGTGGGGAACTTGTGGGTTATCTGTCACCACTTTTTATTTTTGTTTCCGTTTGATTTTAATGTTAAGTTAGGTTAGCTTAATTAAATTATTACTATTATTTATTTTGTTTTAGGCCAAAATGAATCTCTGGGACCTTCCAAGAACTGAAGAGGAAGGTCCCAGAGATTCATTATACAGGTATATAGATATGGAAAGTAGATACATTGCATTAGTAATAAATGTAAATCCACAAGGATACCTTCTCACATGGAGAATCCATTCATACTGCCCACAACTTCAATTCAATGTTCATAAAACAATTCCATTTTTCACTTTTTCCCCTAAAAACACTTTTCACCCTAAACAAGTAGTGACAGATAACCCACAAGCACCGTGCGCGGCCATAAAAGCAGAACTAGCTTTTAAAATTAAATATAATTAAAAAATCATGCAACACCTGGCAAAGCTGAGTCACAATCATTACCAATTTTATCTAAAATGGGCTAAAATTAACACGTTGACTCCGAATGTGCGGTTGCTCACGGTCAGTTTGGTAAGGTTAGAAGAAGTTGTTTTGAAAAACCGGCTTTTCTGCTCTAATACATTTTTAACTTTTTTGAAAAGTGTTAAGAATACAATTGAACCATAATGTGTTACCTTTTACTCTAAAATTTATTTTGGAAAAGGTAGCAAAATAGTTGAAATGTTATTTGTGTATTTCGGTACGTAAATGAGCAATTTACCTATTGGTACGCATATGTACCACTTCGGAGTCAACGTGTTAAAGAATTTCAGCCAGAAAAGGCCTATTGGACAACACTGATAGATGCAGGAGTAATTCAATAGAAGCACAATGTGGGCGAGTGCTCAATGCTGAAAGGAACCGCAGCTGAGAAGGAAGCAGGGCAAAAACAGTTTTCTTCTATTTTTCAGAAAACTTGAAAAAACTTTCAACTCCATGATAGAAATAGACTTTGCACACCGAACTCTGCACTGCAGGTTACAATACATTTTTCAAGCAAGATACCTCCTCGCCTTCAAGTGCAATGATCATTCAAATTCGTCATCCAAAGTAAAACAAACGAAGGTTCGCTTGCTCTCTTCAACGATTTACTGATCGTTTCCAATAAAGAGGAAAAAACGGCTTCCCTCACTCACATGAGCACTTATCGCACCAGACACATTGACAAGGAATTAACTCAAGTGCCAACAAGAATTTCTTTAGAAATAATACCGGACAATGCTACTTCATTAGCGCAACTTTAGAGTTAAATCGATGAGACGTCGTAATTTTGAAACAATTGTGACACTGAGGTAACCGTGATCTTAGACCTACCTGCCAAATATGATAAACAAGGGAAGCAAAATATACAACTTGAAACATGTGTAAATCTTACAAAATAACAAGGCACGTTCTGCAACGAGAGACAATGCGCTTTCACTTTAACTCGATTTGAACTCAGAAATGAAATTACTTCTAAAAAGCCCTTAAGACGAGTTTTGAACAATTAACTGCAAGAAAGCTACTTGAACTCTTGTTTGTGAACACACGCTCTACTCGACTATCAATATTACGAGCAAAAACTATTTACAAAAAATGAACTAGAAATTTTCTCTCCAAAACGTAACCATGACGGTTCAACATGTTCGAAGACTGGAGTATCTGAAAGAAAAAATTATGAAAAGCTGGCGACGATAAAATTTCTTCGGCGAAGCAAAAATATATTTGCACCGCTGCTATGAAACGTGAGAAGGCGTACGGACAATCGAGTAGGAAGGAACTGAGATAAATCGATGAGGGTGAAAAGGGAGTGCAAGCCGGGAGAGTTTTACAGTCAATCGAGAACCAGGTGTGTCATAATAGATAAAAGGGAGAGTGGTTCTCCCAAACAGGTGGAATAGAATCATATGACATCGCCACGACTCCCTCGTTCAGTGGTTGAAGATGTAATCAGAAATCAATGATGGCGTTCGTTAGCAATAGTTCATTTCACTAGGTAAACGGCTGTGTATGGAAGCTGAACCTATTACTTTTCACAAAAATCTAGTAGAGCAACAGTGAATGTTCCATAAAAAAATTCAAACATTGCTGTTAAAATTATCAAAGATCTATAATGAAAGTAGTACAAAATTCAGCGTTTCAGAGAGTGGTTCACGAGTCGACTTCAGGAGGAACGAATGCAAGATAACAAAGCCAGTCAAGTATCGAGATGCAGTTTTCAGAATCGTGATGCATTACAAGACATAAAGATTATTAGATTAGATTATTAGTTAGTTTAAGCCTCCCTATCCTCAACAAATGAGATCCAAAGAGAGGAAGAAAGAAGGCACCATTTAGTAAGGAGTTAAGGGAACGTGGAATCTATGCAGAAAGGGCATGGAAACAGTAAGATGAGAAAGAAGTTCATGAAACAAGAAAAACTTGAAGAAGAAAGTAGTAGGAGCTGAAAAACAGGACAGCAGTGAACTGGAAAAAGATGGTCCGTAACAGAACAAAAACTTATTTTATTTCAACAAAAAGGAAGCCTACCTAACCCTTAGCTCAGGCCCTCACATAGTCCCCCTGGGAGCGCTAATTCCTATAGATACAACAGTTGTATCCCCCTGAGGGGACAAGACATGGAAAGTATTGGATCGAAAAGAGATAAAAAGAGCACCAGATGGGGATAAAGAAGGCAAAGAAAAAAGCGTGTGACCATTCATTCAGCATTCCATCAGATAACACTTGATAATGATGAGTAGCAGTTACAAAACGAATGAAAGATATGAAAATAAAATACTAAGAAGTTCAGCTGAACACCATTAAATACAATGCGAAAGGGCGTTAAGTGAGCAATATCATTTCCGTGTCAAAGTTACACACTACTGAAAGTAACACGGCAGAATCGCCAGTAGGCCTTTTTCTCAACATAAGCAATTATTGCCTTTTCCAAAAAAAAATTGGACCATAACAACCATTCAGCATCTGGTTACCCTGCTGGGTGCTCCTTCATGAATACTGTGTGTTCTTCATGTTCAAATTTTATTTGAGAAAATATGGTATATAAATTTTCATTTGCCACTCCGTTGTTAAAAAAACAAGAAAGTGGTGCAATTTATAGATAAGCAAAGATGAACAGCATATGGAACTAATTGATCTATTTCAAAGAAATTAAGCCATGAGAAAATTGACAAACCATTCCTTCTAAGTAACCTACTCTATAATAGAGAGCGGAGTTTTTTTTTACGTATTGTCAATTTGACGTTGAACGATTCTCAATTTTGGTCCACCTATTTTGCTAACCAGAAATTGAAACTTGAATACGATCATGAATTCCCACACGCATAAAACATCATCTAGATCAGACTAAATTAACAGCTTTGCAACCGATAAAAACAATCTTGCCTATGTGATCACTCGGTCACTCCCTCCTCTGTAAACTAAAACACTAAAACTTAAAATAATAATTAAAATCAGCCTCTACACTTGAATTACTGTGAAAGAGACACAGGAAGATGACGAAGATGACACAGATGGCATTAAAATGATAAAGAATTCATCAATCGATCAGCCTGAGCAAAAAAGCCCTAAGAAACACGCATGTGCGCGTAACGCTCGTTAGCAATTTTCAACTCTGTAGACGTCGTACCACCAGCGTTTTCATGTGTCCAATGAGGTTACCTATTCCCAGAAATGTGACAAATACATTTTCAGAACTTATCCTGCCAAACAAATAAAAACATTTACATTACAGAACAGTAGCCCTTTTTCGAAGCAGGTTGCTCTTCTTCTTCTTCTTCTTCTTCTTCTTCTTCTTCTTCTTCTTCTTCTTCTTCTTCTTCTTCTTCTTCTTCTTCCTCTTCTTCGTCATCGTCGTTATCTTCCTCACTCGCCTCTTCATTTTCTTGTACTTCCTTGGAACGATCCCTGCGTGCACCATCCACTGCTTCACTGCTATCAAAGCTCGAAGTCTGAACTCCGCTGCTCTGCTCCTCCACAAACCTCGAGGCAGTGAAGTCCCGACTGATATTTGAATTGTCAGTACTCACGTCTTCGACTGACGTTCTTTTAAAACGTCCGTTGCTCTCATCATTGCTACTTCGGCTGCTGCTGAGGTAGGACGTGTAGAGAGGCGAGCTGCGGTGCGGGGTTGAGTTGCGAGGAGCGGCAGAGGGAGAGAACGTTTCTTCTCTGTAGTGACTTATGTTACGCCGAGCTGTGGCCACCATCCTGCAAAACGAGCGTCTTTTGCGAGTGCATGCACACAACTTTACGTCGTCTGCGTTGGTGACTCGAAAGCTATTGCATAATACCCAGAACCAAATTGAGTCTTTCACAAAATAAAATTGAGTCTTTCACAATTTTTGCAAATACGTTTTCTATATATCTACCCAATTTTACCCAATCTACCCAATTTGCATTTATACTGTGAGTAATATTGAGTTTTTCAAGTTTCAATCCAGCTCTTTCAACACATTTGAATCTACCAGTCAATCAATCATCGAGACCCGTGAATAACTCCCTCTTCCTCAACCAGACTCATGAAACATGTAGAAATACTAATTTGCATTAACCCTTGTTCCCTAACTATACATTTTCCAGAACTCGCCTGCTTTAATTAAGTTTGCCTTTCTTTTACAAAGCGTCTGGACAACTGCGGCTCCTTAATTAAGCGATAGCAATTACCCTTGAAATAATGCTAAGTAGGTTATAAAATAACTTTTAGCAACTAGCTAGAACTTGCAAGTAGCTCTACTTCCACAGTTATACTCGTTAAAAGAAATACGTTTGACTGGTATTTCGAACAGAGTAGAAAAAATATAATTTCACTCTTCACATTACACCACATTGAAAAAACAAACTGAACATCCAGTGCATACACTGCGTAGTGTAAGAAATAACTACAGATAAGTTACTTTGAACCTCCCTAACAGTAACAACGGTGTTCCAAAGAGGGGAAGGATGAAGGTAACATTTAATATGGAGTTATGAGAACGCTTAATTTATGCCCAAGGTATGTTCCCACACAGAATCCCCTATGCATAAAATGAGTAAGTTAAGAGCAAAAGCTATGAAACGAGATAAAAGTTGAGAAAGATAGCTAGAGATGCTGATAAACAGGACAGCATTGAACTGAAAAAAACGGTCCTTAACAATAGAAAAAACATTTCATTTCAACAAAAAGGACTACTTAACTCTTAGCTCCGGACCTCACAGTTTCTCATTGGAAGCACTAATTCCTCAAACAGAATCGTTATCTCTTTCTGGGTGAAGAAATTATAACACCTCAAACTACTTGACGCAGTTGATGAGTACATACTAAGAAGGAATTTTTTCACAAATACATCCTGATTAAAAATCTTTGCGTAGAATTCATTACCTGAAGGAGCGGCTCGCGTATTTGGCGGAGGGGGGAGTGGGGGGCAGCGCGGGGGAAGAGGCGGGGGTGGAGCGCGGCACGAGAGCGCCCCCCACACAACGACCTATGGGGGTCACTGGAGTCACGATGGAGGAGTCCAGCAGCGACGACACCGACATCTATTAGGGAATGCATTCGTTTTATATCTACATAGATAGATTGATTATAAGAAAGTTTTAGCCTCTCTTACACCAACAAAGATGTTCTAAGAGAGGAAGGATGAAGGCACCATTTAGTATGGAGTTAAGGGAACGCGTAATCTATGCACAACGGGCATAAAAACAGTAATCTGAGACAAAGGTTCATGAAATACGATAAAAGTTGAAGAAAACAGTAGGTGTTGAATAGCAGTACAGCAGTGAACCCAAAAAGAGTATCAGTAATACAACAAAGAACCTTTCCATTTCAACAAAAAGAAGGCCTACCTAACCTTTAGCTCAGGACCTCACATATTACCTCTAAGAGCGCTAATTCCTATAGATGCAATAGCAGTATCCCCCTAAGAGGTTTATAGCTCTATATCTTTTTCCCTCCGCCTGATGAATCGCGTCGCCCATCTTCACCTGATAGACCATGGCCTTCAAGTACCTATGTAGGCAAACTTCAGGGGTGCTTGATGGATTTTTGTGTACAAATAAGGTAGAAATAAGAGACCTAAATCATCTCCCGGAACGCACCACGATCACAATTGCAAGCAAGGCTTCAACTGTGTTAACGCATGTTTATCCAAAGTGGGAATCATGTTTTAACTTGTGCTTTCAAAACAATAGCAATCATATAAGTACATAATCCAAATGAATACGGTTGCCTAAAAAAATTGTTCATTTTTTTACAGATAAGTTAAAAATTGTTCAAGTTGAAAATTGTTTATTTTTTTACGTACTGAAATTTATTCCTACCCTAAATCAACCCACATGACGAAATTGGAGAGAATTTAATACCGAGTATCATCCTAATGACTAAATGCCGTCAACGTCAGTGTTGTGAATGTGAATTGCTTCCTCTGCAGTCTTTTTGCTCGTAATTTCTCTTGTAGCCTTCAACAATCAGTGCAGCCTTCACACAGACAAAGGAAGTGCAAGAATCTTGAATGCGCATGCAGCGTAACTCGTTAAAACACGAAGCTTCTAATTCTTGCGTTAAGAAAGACCGAGGTGATAATGCCTCCTGTGACTAGGTTAGAGCATCACTCTAATATGAGATTATTAGCTATCGATATTACGTTTTTTCCTATCATTTTTACAATCAACATGAATTAAAGCCAATATCTCCAAAGCATCTAACATCGGTAGCCTTGGAAAGGTACGAAAATGAACCCACGGGTAAGGAAAAACATCACTATAGATGACAAAAACCCAAAATCAGAGCATGCACAAACTAGCAGTGATGGATTGTACTAAATCTGTACATTATACAGGTCATGACACTTATGTTGAAAAAAAAAACATGACTATGAAGTGATGCGCACATTTTTTTTGAGAGAGATCTCTGTGGTGACTTTTTTCTTCATGTTTTGCTTCAGGAGCTTGCTCGGCACGGCTTCAGGTCTGGGAGTGAAGGGGTTGCCGCGAGATGCTTTCACGAGTCGATTGACAGGGCTTGGTGGGATCATGGCGCCGCGAGACAGGTAGCGAGCGAGTTGCACTGGTGTTGATCCTGTGTAATTGGATAGATTAGATGTTACATTTAGCCTCCCTAACCGCAACTAAGATGTTCCGAAGAGAAGAAAACACCATTTAGTATAGAAGTAAGGAAACGCGAAATGTATGCACAAACTGCATACACACAGTAAGTTGAGAAAAAGTTTATGAAACAAGATAAAAGTTGAAGAAAAAAGTAGTAGGCGCTGAAAACAGGACAACAGGGAAAAAAGATAGTCCTAAACATAACAAAACAACGTTTCATTTCAACAAAAAGAAGGCCTACCTAACTCTCAGCTCGGGACCTCACATTTTCCCCCGGGGAGAGCAAATTCCCATAGATATAATAGTTGTATCCCCCTGAGGGGCCTGCAGAGTTGAAAAGTTTTTGAATAACAAGGCCTGGATTCTCAGTGGAAAACAAGTCTGTCATATAGGAAAATGATATGTCCTACGATAAGCAAGCAAAATACTGCAAAACAATGCTTTGACACATTAAAGAAAAAAAAGAAAACAATGCATTGACACGTTAACTGCAGCGGGTTACAGTGAAGATCAATTCAGCTCACGTTAAATTCAATATCGATTTCGATATTTAACATTTAAATGAAGAAAATAATACTTCAAATATACCTTCATTTTATGTTTATCAAATATGTGCAAAAGTCCAGTTTGTGATCACCGGTAGATTATCCGCATCATGGAAATGCTCAGTGCTCACAGTTGAGTCAGCACAAAGTAGAAAATGAAAAATAAATTATTTTATTAACGAGATGGGAGAAGAATTCATCTCTTTATTCTTATTAAAAGGCCTAAGCAGAATAATTCCACGCAATTATCTCGAAAAACAGCAATTTACACCATAACAGCAACTTTATTTGCCCGCAAATAATGACTCTCTGGTTGCATTTTAAGTTTACAAACACATAGTATCATGGTTATGACAGCAAAGCATTTAAAATAACACAAACGGTTTTGATTGTTAGTCAAAAGGCATATCATAAAAAAAAATACTTAGCAAAATAAAACTACACAAGATTCATAAGAGTCACAGAACAAGCATGTCTAACAAAAACTCACCTATATCAGTGACAGACACAACCAAACTTTTTCTCTCTAGTTTCTTGAAGGACGGAGGCAGTGGAGTTGAAATTTTTCGATCAGTCCGAGCAGGAGATGCGCCGCTGATCATCACCCTCTTGATTTCCTTCCTTCGTGCTGACCGCGTGAGGGCTCCACTCCGTTGTAGGCGCGGTGATAAAGCTGTCTTGGACGGAGAGGGTGAGATTTTCTCAGCTGATGCATTGAGTGCTTTAGGGGTCACACCAGACTTTTTGGGGGATAGAGATACCTTTTTGAGAGATTGATTGGACTTCTTGAGAGATCGAGTGGACTTTTTGAAAGATTCAGCCGACTTCTTGGGAGATCCAACAGACTTTTTGGGCGATCCAGCAGACTTTTTAGGAGATTCAGCTGATTTTTTGGGAGATTCAGCTGACTTTTTGGGAAATTCAGCTGACTTCTTGGGAGATTCAGCTGACTTTTGGGGAGATTCAGCTGACTTTTTGGGCGATTGAGTCGATTTTTTGAGAGACTTGACAGACTTTTTAGGAGATCTTGTAGATTTTATGGGGGATCCCATAGATTTTCTGGAAGATAAAGCAGACTTTATAAGGGATCGACCAGTCTTTCTTGGGGAGTTTTGCTCGGCTTTCAGAGATGGGCTTTTTTTCATGGAAGATTGTTTTTCCCCAGTGGCAGTAATATTTTCCCATGAACGTTTCCTCAAAGTTTCGATACCTTTAGCAGGAGACTTTTTTGTTGGGGAATTTTTTTTTTTCACTGGAGAGAGTTTATTTTTCATAGACGGAGAACTCGCCTTGATAGGTGCTTTTTTAGAATCAGAAAATGAGGTACGATCTTTCAAAGATACAGAGCTTTCTACTTTTCTTGCTTTCTGAGGTGTCTTGGGGGACTTTTTTGGGGCTTGACTAACTTTCTTGGATGAAGATTTAGTTTTTTCAAGTGACTCATTTTCCGAGACTTTGGACTTGCTCTTGACAGTTACACGACCAGGTTTCTTGGGCGATTTTTGTGGAGAATCAACACTACTATTTTTTGAAGCTGTTGACCGTTTTCTTCCCGTAATTTGTGAAGCTGACCTCACTGCTCTGGTGGTCCTCTTACTCACAATTGGCGACTTGGAAGGCAAAAAGCGCAATTTCTTTACAGAGGAAGCTCTCTTGCGGTTTTGTTGGGCAACAGGTGATTCAGAACGTTCTCGAACACGCTTCTGAAAAGACAAGTGACTTTTACAATGGAACATAACATCTGATGAAAGTGCAAAAAAAACTGGAGTGTAATAATAGTTGTTAACAGTGGCAGCAAAACTTATAACTGCAATTATTGATGGCTTGCTATAGTTATAAATACATGAACTAAATGAAAAAATCAGCAATAGAGTCATCTACTTATAACATAACCACTTTGATCTAACAGAAATGCAAAGAAAACTTTTAGAAGTACAGAAGATTTGAAGTACTATCCAAACGAAATAATGAATGAACAAGACAACAGATGCTCAACACCATAACCAACCTGTGTCGGCTCATCCATTTCTACTTGAACCATATCTGTTGCGGTAGTGTATGATTTTCTTCTCTGAGCCCCCATGAGTTTACCAGGAGAGGACACTCTGTAAAATACCTTTGGTGACGATATTTGTCCGATCCACGACTCGCTGCTCATCACAGTTGTAGAACTTTCACTTTTATTTGACTTGGTAGTGACAGCGCGAGAAAAGCTGCGCGACTGACGCGACACCGACGACGCTGAGGAGTATGATTGGCCAGTGAAGCTCTGATAGTCGATGGCTTGTGTTGGCTTCCTGCACATAATGAACACTTTTTTAGAAGCTCCTCTTTTTAGTTGGCAGAGAGACCAGATGGGGTGGTGTTGATTAGAGCAAAAACATGGGGCTAGAGTTATCTAGGCTTTATTAGGAACAATTTGGCTGATGAAAATAGTATAATGCATACACTTAACGAACAAGTTTCTTATTCCATTATGCATCACTTACAGGGTGGAGCAAATCAAATGCCCATGTTTTGTAAGGCTATTGGTGCAAATGATATTGTTAAGAAACATTTTTAATTTTGGGTATTCTTAACTGATTTGTGTCTCATTTTACTTTTGGGTATTCTTAACTGATTTGTGTTTTTTTTTGTGTTAACAGACTTGTGTTTTTGTGTAGGATATTGTAGTACTTGCGTATTCCAACAGCACAAGTGTTTGCTTTAATTTTGTGTATGCCTTAAAAACAGACGAGTCGCTTAACATGTTGTGTGCCTGGTGGCTTGTTTTCACATGTGTCGGAGTTTGTGTTGGTGTTGTGCTTGGCAAGGATTTTGTGTGGAAGTTTTTTTTTGGGTAGGCTTGGACAAGAGAGTCGTTGACCACATTCGACGGAGAAATTTATAGCCACACCAAGAGGTCCTGTACGGAGACTTGGGAAACATGAGCTTGTTATGATTAGCAAAGACTTTTGGAGGGGCATGAGTGAAAGCGCCCCAACGGCTAGCCACAAGGATTGACAGTGATTTGTGCCCAGCACTTGAGATGGCAACACAGCAGGGCACCTTACACTCCTCCTTAGAAAAACAAAGAGAAAAGATTTAGAGTCGGAATTTATGGAAAAATATCTCCAGTATTTCTGAAAGAGGGTAACCATAGCAACAATTTTCTGAGCAACAGTAACTCTCAAAGAAAGTAGGCGGGCACTTGCGAAGCCCCGGAGAGGTCCGATTGGGCAAGTCCAAAGAGGGGACAGCCCTTCAAGCACACTTAGATGGATTTCATGGAATAAGTTTTCAGTCTAGCGTCAAGAACCGTCGGAGAAAGAAGTACGTGTGTTGTCACATATAGGAGGTGGTGAAAATAGAGTTATACTGAACAATACACTCTGAAAATACGTATAGCAAATATGATTATGCTTGTCAAAATTTAATTCGATATCTTTTCAATTACAGAGAGGAGAAGTCTAAAAAAAAAAGACCTCCGTGGTCGAGACATTAAATCAGAGAAATAAAATTTTCAAACGTCGATTGGGCGGGTGAGGTTTAGCTTTCTTTTGTTTTTTTACAAGAGATATTTTGAAATAAGTGAAATATAAAGTTAATGGCATTCATTGAAGTAAAGATTCAAATCTGTTGAGTAAGTTCAATGAGAAGTAATGGGTCAATTGTGTAATCTGTGCAGGAGGGCGGCCTCTTCTTCTTTTTCCTTTCTTGGCAGTTCTCCATAGAAATTCACTGCTTCGTGTTCCACTTCAACTTGAAGAAAATTAACAAGACGCTGATATACAGTCATCAAAAGATAGTTTACTGAACTGTGGATAACTCAGGGAATCTGAACTAAAGCTATGGTGGTGCGAGCAGGGTTGCGGAGTCGAAGGAATAAATGTGCGAATCCGACTCCGACTTTTCAGAATTTTGCAAATCCGACTCCGACTCCACCTTTCCAGAATTTTGCGACTCCGACTCCACCTTTCTAAAATTTTGCAACTCCAGCACCGACTCCACCCAATCACAATTTTGTGACTCTAACTCCACCTATTTACAATTTATAAGATGAAAATTACTGCTTCCAGGTATTGCAACCTGTACATATGGTTACTATGATTTTTATTTACGAACGACTCTTAAATTGGCAGTAGAATGTCATAAATCAAGTTTTACTTATATATATCTACTAGTGTATACGATTCTTCAAAAATGACAGGATTCGATAGTTTTCTTTAAAAAAGTCCCAAGATATAGATGACAAGCAAATAAATCTACCCTAATAGTACCCGCGATTAAAATATTTTGGACTTGTGCACTGGTGAAACTCTTATCACTGATACGGTCAATTAGCATCCTTATGAACATCACAGACGTACACACCAAGCAAGCAATAACTGTGTAATATTTTTAAAATCATTATTAGCAAAGAAGTTTTCAACAAATTTGCCATATCTTTTTTCCACGATAAGCTACATTTTCTCAACAATGGATTTAATTTTCAAGCAAATTTTTTCATTTTTAAACAAAAGTGAGCAGATGTTAAGTTTTTCACATCATTTGAATGGTATTCATGATACCATCCAATCAAGCTAATTCCCGTTGTAAAAACATAGGGGAAATTAAGTACAAAAACACATATTTATTTATAAATTGATGGAGACACCTAGCGTTTCAATATATATATATATAGTTTTTTTGTGCGGACAAATTTCCACCGTAGGTTGAAGACTCAAAATAAATCAATTTTCACGAATGATAAAATGCCCAAAACTCCTTAGTTTTAGAGTTGTGAGGACTTAAAGAAACTTTGAAACCTAAAGTATGATACCAAGTGCGTGCCAATGTTAGCGCTACCCTTTTCACTTCAAATTAATCCAAGTCAAGTTCAATTTAATCCAAGTCAAATTCATTGTAATGCAAGTCAAATTCGAATAAATCCAAGTCAAGTTCGAATCCAAGTCAAGTTCCAAGTTAAATTCAAATTATTCTCAGTCAAGTTCAATTTAATCCAAGTCAAATTCAAATTAATCCAACTTTAGGTTGAGTAAAGAATTGACACAATCACTCATTAATTAGAGCGTTTATTGCATTAATTATGTTTCTATTGGATGTCATGAGAAAGACAATTGTTTCTCCTTTTTGCAAGGAATACATAAAACCTTCGCCTGTGTTACAATTTAAAGACAAGCTGTCGTAAAATGTGAAAAGTATCCAGCATCAGGAGGCAGAGTGTAATTCAGATCTTTGTGCGGCGTAAAAGATACCTGTCAAATATGAGATATGACCAGTTCACTTTGTTTTGTATGACTCATTGAAGTTATTTTTAATTCTGCATTAATGTTAGTATGCATCCATTCAAATATTTGTGTTCAAAATGTTATTTCATGTTACACATAGCAGTATCGGGGATGTTTTCACTCTCATGTAGAGGTTTACATATTTGAAATTTCACTTTATCACATGCATGAAATCATATACATGCAAATACATAAGAGAACTATGGGGGACGTTATGTAGATTTAATCTTTAAGAGAAATATACAAACTCGATTCACTAAGTACTTGTGTACTATTCCGTTTGAATTCAATTGATAGGAGTACATTACACAGATACATTCCTGCATTAGCAATAAAAATGTTGTCATCTCTTCAAATTAATAGGCCAAGGCAAATATATCATCTCTGACGATGAGATGAATCGTAACTTCTTTTTACGAAAATCTATCGGACGAGCAAAAAAGGACTTTGTTGCCATATTTTTTCATGGATTAAATCTACATATCGTCCAATGATAATCTTATTTAGTAGCTTGTGTATATGATTTGATAGATGTGATAAAGTGAAATTTCACGCAGATAAATCTCTATTCGAGTGGAAATAATTCCTCAATACTACTATGTATCTGTGTAACATAAAATTACCTTTTGAACATAAAAATTTTAATGAATGCAAACTGCCATAAATGTAGAAATTTTAAAAGAACTTTAGTGAGTAGTATAATACGAATTTTTTTAATTGACTGGTATCTTTTACGCCGCTCAAAGATCTGAATCACACTCTGCCTCGTGATGCTGGATACTTAGCACATTTCACGACAGCTTGTCTTTAGATTGCAACACCGGATACCGGCGGAAAGTTCATGTATTCCTTGCTGAAAAGAAAAACGATTGTCTTGCTCACTACATAAAATAAAGGCATGTTTAAAACAAAAAGCGCTCAAATTAACGAGTGATTACGTCAATTCTTAATTTAACTTAGGACTGCTTTAATTTGAATTTGACTTGGATTTAAACTGATCTTGACTTGGCTTAAATTGACCTTGACTTAGATTAATTTGAAGTGAAAAAGGTGAAGTCTTGATGGGTGAAAA
The DNA here is from genome assembly GCA_014220935.1 of Platorchestia sp. MABIK. Taxonomy (NCBI): domain Eukaryota; kingdom Metazoa; phylum Arthropoda; class Malacostraca; order Amphipoda; family Talitridae; genus Platorchestia; species Platorchestia sp. MABIK. The sequence continues at coordinate 22,962 of JACJUY010002090.1, forward strand.
GGTGAAAAAGGTGAAGGTGAAGTCTTGAAGTTCCTACCCCACTAAAACAGGTTTTTGATATTTTTACAATGAGAACTGCAAACATTTTACGGTTTGGAAAAGTATCTGCAGTTTTAAGCTATTAAGCATTGAATGTTTGAACATTTTATTAATTTAATGAAATAGCTACTAACGTTTATCATTGATGACTTGGTGTTAATTTCCTAACGAATGTTTATTTGCAAATTTTTCGTAATTGTAAAATGCTTGCAAGTTTTATGGTAAAAATAACAAAAAATTGCTTTAGTGCGGTCGGAGCTATTAAGAGTAGCGTTAACATTGGCGCGCATGAGATCTCCTACTTTGAGTTTTAAAGTTTCTTTAAGTCCTTATAACCCGAAAACTAAAGCGTTTTGGCATTTTATCATTCGTGAAAATCGACTTATTTTTAATTTTTGTACCTATGATTGAAATTTGCCCGCACAAAAAACGCCCTATATAGTGTTGATTATTCTTATCAAATAAAATACCAAGTGTCTGCTTAAGCGAATAAATGAATAACTAGATTTGGGTATTTCCTGTGCACAACTTCTATGTTATTACAATGTTCAATTCAGTATTGAACAAATAAAATTGGTTGGTCCGGCTCTGATGGTTGGTCTGTCCCTTTTCACGCTCTGAAAGGATGCTTAATGATCGTATCTGTGATACGAGTTTCACCTGTGCACAAGCACAAGAATATTTTAATCGTGGCTACTATTAGTATGGATTTATTTATTTGTCATCCACATCTGGAAGATTTGTTTAACGACAATATCGAATCACGTCATTTATGACGGGCCGTGTACACTATTATATACATATATATTACTGACAGGAGTCTTCTGAGTAGGCAAAGTAGGCAGTGCATCCCCTGATAAGCATCAACAGTGTTTTCTATTCAGAATTATGCTCTGATTTAACGAAATTACAATAGTTGATTCAATTCCTATGCTCAAATTCCCCAAAATTTTGCTCATACACACATGAAGATAAGGTAGGCAAGATTTGCACGCCACCTTTTTTCTCTGTATCTGCACTATACAGAGTAACAATGCAGAAAAGGTGACATATTGCAGCTCAAACAATTTTATATCTCGGCCACAATAGGCCAAAGTTGTTCTGCTTTCGTTGCTGGGGCCTAACATTTTCGGAACTTTTTGTTTACGAATAAAAACAAATTTTAGCTTCTCTGTGTGTAATATGATACTGTCTTTTATTCTCGTTTGACTTTTTATTATGTATTTGACACTTCCTTATTTTAATAAACGCCCATGTTCTTTTTACTTTGTATTTTTGATGCTTTTTGGAACGTTTTCAGCAAGAAAATTTGTACGATCGCAGAAATGCAACAATCACTGCAGCAGAGATAGTGCATTGCTTTCAGTTACAATATGAGTGTAACTAAGTGAAGTATTTGCTAGTGTTGTGATACTATTTTCATTGCAGCTCTTTTACATTGTATTTAATTTTTTCAAGTGTTCCAATACCGATTTTGATTACCATACAAGATTTCCAAAACTTTCTTAAGAAAAAGTCTTAAATTAAATAATACTGAGAAACACACACTATTTCAGTTTTTAAATTGTGAAAACATAATTATGCAAATCTCCATTTCAGCGTATGCTTACTTAAAAACTTGGGAGTGATCAGCAGATAAAAATTAAACATGAAAATGAAATGATAAAATACAATGTAACTCTTGAAGAACCAAACAAATTTCAAGGAACAACTTTAGAAGTGAGCAGAAATTTTCATTATTAATGCATGTCAACTTGACCTTAAGCAAGGAAGTAGACAAAACAAAGAAATAAATTTGAAGTACATAGGCACTACATATAGCTGAAAAAATCAACTAAAATTACAGTTATTAACATGAAAATAAGATAACATAATTTTCATTATCAATAGCAATTACGTAACCTGAAAACTAGAACTCTTTATATATCAGACCACAGCTCCAGGTTTTTGGCAAAGACTAGTCATTATCAATTTTTCATAACCCAAAAACTAGAAATATTTATGATCACAACACACCTTTTGGTTACTGCAAAGACTAGTCATTATAAATCAATACACCAAAACAACATAAAAAGAAAGACTAGCAAAAATCGTTTCAAGGAACCACTGGTATAGAATAGAGACACAGTAAGAGCGTACAGAGTGACCACTCTTTATGTGAGTACAATGTATTGCATCAGCTGAGCTGTTCTGCAAGTAACTTGCAACACATTAACTACTAGTTTCTAGATCCTTTGTATTAATTGAAGGGGAAATGAGAGAAACAGAAACAAACAGAATGAATGTGCGTTGCTTTCAATAACAAATTTCGAATTTTTCACTATAATATATGCATTATTGATCCAGTACAAAAATTATACCTCGCACTCGTGGGTATTACATAAATATGTGTGCGAACCCACAATGACCATTGATCGTATTAAGTGATAGGTGTAAATACCCTGTTTCGAACCTCGAATAAAATAATCAATAAAAACATTGCGTATTTTTGTAGCTTTTCAGTAATGTATTTTAACTCTGTTTTGTTTACTTTTGGTTCTAAACAATTATGAATAATTTTTGCAAAAATTTGAATCGAAGACACCAATAAATAGAGACTCCAACCTCGACTCCACCACATCCGAATGAATGACTCCGACTCCGACTCCACCACATTCGGAAATGCGACTCCAACTCCGACTCCACACACATTCAGAAAAGCGACTCCGACTCCACACGCATTCAGAAAAGCGACTCCAACTCCAGCCTAAAACATGCGACTCCGACTCCGCAACCCTGGGTGCGAGTGTACCTGGGGATTTGAGTGATGACCGCGTTCTGTGCTGTTGGAAATGTAATCATTAAATAGGTTGCATTTTGTGTCATGTGTTTTAATTCAGTTAATACGTAGAGGGTTGGCCAATCCATATTGTTAGGATAGTACTGTCATGAGGCTAGTCCGCTCAAATTTTTGCTTGCAATCCTGTCAGTCGTTTTAGTAGCTTGTGAAGGGTAGTTTGTTCAAGGTATTATGTATTTGCCATGAGCATAAAATCTCTCCGATAACCTCTGCAGTATTAATACCTCGCCTTGTGAAAGACCTTCCAGCAATTCAGACGCGCACAGAAAAACGCGCTACGTAAGTGGTATTTCTTCACATCGGTGAGTACCGTTCTTGCTTTAGTATATGTAACGTACCTTTTCTATTAATTCAATCATTCGTGTATTTTTGGGTTGCCTGCATTTTGTGTATTTTATGATTTTATGGAGGTATGCCAATCCCTCATTACCGAGAATCCGGTCTCCTTGTTAATGTAAATTATGAGGGGGAGGACCGCACATATCTCGTGACAACATGTCCGCATTTTTGAAAGGCTATTAGGTAAAGTAAAACAACACTCACAGAATAAGGAAAGTTCCTTTTCTTAAGGTGAAAGATTCAAGTAATCTAAAATCTCTTTATATTCCCAAAGAAGAGTTGGAACTCAATCACACCAATAGCGCATATCCATTGCAAATTTGCTCGTCAATTTTATTGCGTTCATGTATTTTATGAAATGACAGATTTTATTCTGTATCTTCAACTCCACAGACTGCTAACTGAACATGAAGATGGTCTCTGAAACATTTTATTGAACTGGGGCTATGTATCATACTTATTTTAAATTCATATTTCGTGAAATCTTCACTAAATATGATTTCAGTTCTTTGTGCTTTCTTTGTTTTTAAATTCCTTACAAAATTATTTGCTGTTTTATTTCAAACAGTATACAATGCCGTTTGTGTGCACACTTTCTGACGATGGCATCAGGATGATGATGGTGACTACACACATCTTACCATCACCACCACAGTCGTTGCGCGCGCCTTTTTAAAATTTAGGCAGTTGATTTGCCCCACCCTGTACTACATTGCAAAAGTTTTTTTCTGAGCTAAGTTGGGAGTGCTACATAGTTCCCCTTGAACTATAAACAATGTATTTTCTTCCAAGAAAAATCATTGAAATTCTAGCACTACACAGATGTTTGCACTGATTAATAATAAGATACGTTGTTTCACATAGGTTACTAATGCCAAATATCATGAGCCATACTATCATTTTTAACTGACTGTTACTGAGATAAAAATCTCAAGACACACTTGACAACCAACTCAATGGAAAAAAATTCAGCTTATGAACCAATGCATTTCATAAAATATGAATACAAAGTATACCACCTTTGCAGAAAAATTTTCAAAATCTAATTCTCACCTAGGAGAAGTTGAAGCCACCATCTTAGCAACAGAAGAACCAGTTGACATAGATGCAACTTTCTGAGGCATGGATTTTGGTATTTTTGATGAGCTAACAGGTGGCTTCTTGGTCACAAGAGCTGCGGCCGCAGTCTTGACAGCAGCAGGAGCCATGGACATACGGCGAGTACGTCGCATGCTGGCCCTGCGGGGAGAGTTTGGTGAGCTGGGCAGCTCGTGGATGGAGATCTCAAGCCGCTTCAGTAAGACACTGTGGCGACGATTCTGCACCTGAAAAGGTAAAACTAAAGTAAACGCATGCATTTTGGATCAGAACAAAATGATAATTCAATAAAGGATATGACTCTTTCACAGTGTTTGAAGCACACTATAATGTTATACTTTAGAGCAGCTACTCTTTCTTACATCTCAATAATACTTTCAAAACTGCACATTCTATTTGTAATCCCTGCCTGATATAGTTATCATTACACTACAGAAGCTCGAACATGTTCATTATAGTTATGAACCAAAATAAAAAACACAAGTTGGCATTTGTTATTAGCCTGGTCAAGTTCTTCTATATTCTTGCTCAGAAAAAAACTGGAAAACAAGTCCTTAATCACACACAATAGACCAAGGATATTTGTTCAGTTGTGTAGCATGTGAGCAAGACATTTTCTATAGTAAAGAACAGAACATTTTGCCAACACTTAGTATCAAGTAATTCATTTATTTATCTAACTATACAGAACCAAGAATCTATGAATTTTAACAGCTAATCAAATTTTAATGTTACCAATAAATAAAATATTGTTACTTTTAGGAAAATTGTTCTCCACCATGTGAATAAATTTAATTCAATTATATACACCTGAATAAATTAGTAACAATTGAAGAGAAATTTCAATAATCTACATACAAAAAATAAGAAGAATGCTACAAAATTACCAGAAAAATTAGTCAGAGGACATTTCATCAATACACTCGGAGAGCTGTTTTAAGTTGTTCATAATTTCTAATTTTGGTAATGCAATTTAAAACTTAGAAAATATTACTGAAGTCACAAAAAAATATTTTGACACCAAAATTATCAAGTACTGTAGTAGTAGTAGAGAGCTTGCTAGCGCTTCAGAGGAAACCTCTATGTCGCACCGAAACCAAAAATATCAACACATTCAAAAACTTCTTATGGCTACTGCAGCCAAACATAAGTCATCATTGAAAATGAAAATTGAAAAATGCTAATAAAAATCTCACATAAAAATATGCCAGGTGAAACTAATGATAAACATATTTAAAAATTTGGAGAGAAAATATTTCAGTGCACATCAAAGAGCTGTTTCATGAAAAAATAAAAAGTACCTAACAAAAAACAACTAAAAGCACCTTTCAGAAATCATCATTCACTTGGAACCTGAATAATTCATCCTGATGCCCATGCTGAAGCTTACCAAATTTCACATCAAGAAGCATGGCAATGTTTTCTTCCAATGAGCGTACTTCAGCACCATAGCATCATTTTCATTACACAATATTTATTATCATCTAACAAAGAGGCACAACTGAGCCTGGCTTCACTGTAAACTCATTTTCACCACTGAGAAGCTGCTCTGCATCATCACATACATTGAAGTACATACCGCCATTGAAAGAAGTATCTACTTCTTATCAGTACACACGCATAATTGATTGATACTGTGTAATTGAACTATCCATCCCAACCCACGTACCATGATACCAAGCATTAATAACTGCTAAGGGAGTAAGTCACCTCAGAACTAACCCCCAATCATAGTGAACCCAATTTAAAAAGCACCATCAGGCTATTGTCATAAAGAATATTCTACAAGAGGTATCGTATCAGATCAGAGGGACTTACTTTTGCTTTAGGGCTTTCACCTTTTGAAGCTTTCCTGAGGAAGTAATAAATAAGATTAATAAAATGACTTCAAGACTGAAAAAACTGGAAAGAAATCATGACAATAAAACTACTCAGCAACAGATTCATTATCATTTCAACAAGTTCCTAAGTAAAGAAGAGACTGAGTGCAAGTTTCATGTAAAATCACTTAACAGCAATCAGGTCCTGCAAAACTAAGAACTACAGCAAGAAAGATTTGGCTTGAAATTTCACATTGCCAAACTTTCATTAAAACACAGGATGAGAAACACTAAGTATAACAACAGCAATCAAATACCAATACTATGCAGTTTTCTTTCATTCATTACAATAATGAGAGATGAAAACATGACATGTAAACTGATAACAGGTAGCCTTATCAGTTACACACTTGAAGCATTTGGCTATCTCCAGTCAAAATGCATAACACAATGTTTGCTTGAAATGACTAAATGGTGACAAAATTATTTTCTCCTGATTTCTCCAGGAGTACATTAGTTGTATTGATAATTATATACATATTTGATTTTCAACACAGATTATATGTTAGTTTAAGCCTCCCTTACTGCAACAAAAGCATCCCAAAGAGAGGAAAGGAGGCACCATCAAGTATGGAGTTGAGGGAATGTGGAATCTATGCACAGGGGGCATACAAACAGTACATTACGAAAGAAGTTCATGAAACAATGTAGAAGTTGAAGAAAGTAGGTGCTGAAAACAGGACAGCAGTGAATTAAAAAAAGATGGTCTTTAACATTTTGACCTCAATTGGTTAACTGAACTTCAATATTCAGTTCAAATTTGAAGTCAATTGTAGTAAGCAATTAACTGGATCATGCTTTTATATATCATTAAGGATTTTTGAGAATTCAGTTTGTCACTACTGGTCGGTCAGCAGCCTTATGAGAGTCCCCTCCGTAGCCAGCAATGGTGCACAATGCAGTCTAAGTGTTAACATAACAAAAAACATCTCATTTCCACATAAAAGGTCCTCATTACTCTCAGCTCAGGCCCTCACCTATTTCCCTGGGAGTGCTAATTCCCAGTTGTCTCCTTCTAGGATAATGTTCAATAGAATACATGTTTATTTGAACAATGGAAACAATGGAAACAATGGCACTAAATACTCGACCAGCACCAAGTCATCCATATACAAATCAGTGCAGGAAAATCAATTCTATTTCAGCCTAAGTTCACACACTTCCAGATAACTTGCATACCATCAAACATTGTTGGTTGAGCAGGAAAGAAAAATATTGAAGAAATAAAACTTTATTCTCTCTTCACCACTAATTAATCTTTTGTCAATATCTAATGCATTCAGCATCACTATACATGCATGTTATAATTTCTTTCCATCAAGTGTCAGATCTATAAAAAATCTAAGATGACAGAGTTGTAATTAAAACACCAAATAAAATCATTAGAATTCATTATCTATCTTTTTAAACATACAAGGAAAATTTCAGTATACAAGATAAATGATTTCTTGAATTTAATACCATCAAACTTATTCCTTTACTCTGAATGTAAACATTTTATATCTGTGAGTAAATAATGATGTTGCACACAACCTTATATTAAGGCACATTCTGTATGGATACAATGATTGAGTGACCAAACAGCATCCCTCTAAAGCAGTGGTGTTGCGTAACCCTTACACCCTTTTAAATACCAATACCAATAAATACCAATTTTCTATGCAGCATGCTGCCAGAATTTTTTTTGTAAAATTCATTTAAATGCGGATGTTAGGCACCGCGCCAGTGTGGATATTCTGGTATCTCTGTAAATAATGTTCGTCAAAATTTAATTCCAGTATCATAGATACTCCCCAAACCCCCTTGAAGCCGACTTGTCCGAAATTCGGGAGAGCGACTAAAAGAAACGGTTGGTTCTCTGGAATTTCAGAACCTCCTTATCTGCTATTGAAATCCTCTGCAACTAATATTGTTTCCTGCAAATAAACTCTTAAAATAAACCGAGTACTATCTTCCCCGAGAAGAATACTGGCTCCCAAGAAGGACCAGCCTAAAGAATCATCAAATCGGGCCAAACAGGACTCGCCCCCTTAAATAATCTATCTCTGGCTCCCAAGAAGGACCAGCCTAAAGAATCATCAAATCGGGCCAAACAGGACTCGCCCACCTAAATAATCTATCACTGGCTCCCAAGAAGGACCAGCCTAAAAACTTATCTAACAATTGGCGCCAAACAGGACAGCCTAACAAATCTAATAAGCACATATCTAACAGCGGACTTTAGCAAAAAAAGGTCTAGCAAATGTTCCAGAGAAAATGTTGAAACTATTATAACTATCAAATTGAGGTTGTGATAATTCATGTTTAAAATGGTAATAGAAATTTAAAAGCGAAGAAAATGCTAATAAAACTAGTCATATTTACTCAAATTGAGAAAAAACAAAATCGAAAACGTTTCGGAGTCCAGCTTCATCTTCAGTTCTGTAAAATACAATGAATTCAAAAAAGTGCAAAAAGTACAAACATTACGAAGAATACAAGCAATACAAAAAAGTAAAACAAACATAATTGTAACAACAAAAAGATAACTAAATGTCAGACTATGCCTTAAGACTAGCAAGAAAGTAACGAAAAAACGAAAAAATACACACTAAGAATTTACTATTTGAAGGGGGTAGGAACTGAGCATATTATTTAGGGAAGGTTTTCCTTTAAAAATATGAAGGGATTCTAAAATTTGTAGGTCAAACTCATTGGGAGCGCTATCAATGACTTTAAAATCTTCCTCACGAACTACTATATTGCACTGTTCAGCATGGTTGCGTACGGCTGAATGAGGAGGGTGTGCAAGTAAGTTCCCGGTACGGTGGCTCCTACTGCGGTGTTCTGCTATTCTTGTGTAAATACTGCGTGACGTCATCCCGACGTACGCCGATGTGCACTGCACACAACTATATTTATAAATTTTTTGGCACAAGGAATCCATCCCTGGTCTAATGCATTCTTGTGTCATTTATAAATATAGTTGTGTGCAGTGCACATCGGCGTACGTCGGGATGACGTCACGCAGTATTTACACAAGAATAGCAGAACACCGCGGTAGGAGCCACCGTACCGGGAAACTTACTTGCACACCCTCCTCATTCAGCCGTACACAACCATGCTGAACAGTGCAATATAGTAGTTTGTGAGGAAGATTTTAAAGTCATTGATAGCGCTCCCAATGAGTTTGACCTACGAATTTTAGAATCCCTTCATATTTTTAAGGAAAACCTTCTCTAAATAATATGCTTAGTTCCTACCCCCTTCAAATGGTAAATTCTTGGTGTGTATTTTTTTGTTTTTTCGTTACTTTCTTGCTAGTCTCAAGGCATAGTCTGACATTTAGTTATCTTTTTGTTACAATTATGTTCGTTTTACTTTTTTGTATTGCTTGTATTCTTTGTAATGTTTGTACTTTTTGCACTTTTTTGAATTCATTGTATTTTATAGAACTGGAGATGGAGCTGGACTCCAAAACGTTTTCGATTTTGTTTTTTCTCAATTTGAGTAAATATGACTAGTTTTATTAGCATTTTCTTCGCTTTTAAATTTCTATTAGCATTGCGATTCAAGCAAAGTGACAAATTTTTTAGATATGTTTAAAATGGTATAATGAACTAGATATTCCTTGGTGTGAAATATTTAGGTTTCATGCACCATACAAACTAGGAAAATAATGCAGTTGCCAACAAGTTACTGATATTTTAAACTTTACTTCAGTTTACATTAAGAGATATAGCATCATTCTTTCTGTAGCTACCATCTTGAACAGGTGGAGGCCTTGCAATTTTAACAAGTTTTGTGCATAAACATTATGTTGATTCTAGAAACAAAAACACACATACACCAGTGGTGCAGTTCAAAGCATTTTCTATAACAGCCTGAAATTGTGCCATGTAAACTCGTGTATTTTTCTGAACTCTAAGTTTAAATGAACCGGCATCTTGTTTGCGGTTGTGTTTACATATTTGTGCTTCATCTGTGAAAATTTGGCTTTGTTCTAAATACCTAGCATTGCTTAAACCAGTGTTATTCACTAGTTTTTGCAAGAGAGTCACTTTGGTTAAACGCATTGATTGAGAGAGCCGCAGCTACTGCAAGTTAGCGTATTTCATATAAATTATTTATTAATTATCCAATTTGTATATTTTTTAAGAGCCATGAATCAAGTCATTGCAAGTCATGCAATGGATACCGCTGGCTTAAATGATCAATAATGAAATTATACCTTAAGCTTAAATGTACATCTTCTTCTATCAGACGCAAAACATTTCCTATTCTACATTAGTCCAACCTAAAATTTGCCAAAGCAAATTATTACTTGCACAGCTGCCAATTTTAGACACCAGAAAAAGTTAATGGCAAACTATCAAATTTATGCTATGTTGCGTACCCCCACCTTATACTAAAACATGGACTTGGTATGCAGCACAAAAAGTTTGGGAAACACTGCTTTAGAGTTTCTAGTTGTCTAGTTACACAATTTACCACTGTGAAGTTAAGGGGTCCTACTGCCCTAAAATTCACAACGTATAGCAAATTTTTTCAAATTTCCCTTTTCACATTTCTATTACAACTAAGTTGATGAAAATGCATACAGATATGTAAAATTGAATGCTGAACACATTTTCTTCTATAAAAATTTTTTAGTTCCGCAATATAAAAAAGTTATTGCCGTCCTCTACAATTTTTTATGTAGTAGCCCGATTTTGGTTTCATTCGACACGGAAAGACTGTAGGGGGACCTTGTCACAAAGTTTTTTTTTTTTTAATTTCGAATTAGGAAAAAAAATTTTGTTACACATGTCCAATATGGGTAAAAAAATCTTGTTTTTTTACAATAAAAACTAAATTTGGAATTCAAATAGAATTCCACTTTGCTACGCTGTTTCCACCGTTGTACTGCATCAACTGAGACCAAAATCATGCTTCTATGTGGAAAATTGCAGAAGATATGTGGTTTTGAACAAATTTATTTCTATATATATGTTCGCAAAATAACTTTATTCCTATTGCGAAAATCTAAAATAATTATGGAATAAAATGTGTTCAAAATTCCATTTTACAGATCTGTACCCATTTTTGTTAATCTGGTTATAGTAAAAATGTGAAAAGGGAAATTTGAAAAATTGGGTAAATGTAAATTTTATGGTAGGAGGACCCATTAAGTAGCTACCATCAGAGTAAATACACATGATGGCATCCCAACTACCTCTATTGTCCCACTGATTTGCTGTCAGGACTTCTATCTTGTGAGCCTGAGCTTGTAAACATCTGTTCAACTGCCCAATATTTTTATTATTCAGGTACTATTAAATCCAGAATACATGAGCTCCAATAGATCAGTTTTAACTCCTTGTACAATACTTACCTTTCCATGCAAAGCATTATCCTCAAAATATGAAGCTACTGATTTGTAGATCTCAATAATCAACACTGAAAAATATGAAATAAATAAACTACTATCTCGTGCATAGTAAAATAATCAGGTATATGCATAAATTCAACAGCAAGACATATGAACAAAGACACATTTCAAATTTTTTTGCATTATCAAACTTAACAAGATAGATTAAATAGTTTAAATAATAATAAATAATTAAAAAATTTGTTGAATAAATAATTGGTTTTTACTGTTATCTGTTTCTGATTCAAATTTTTCATCAATGAAACAAAAGGCTAAGGCACATAATATAAAAATTATTTTTGGAAACCAAAATTATATAATTTACAAACTTTTTCTCAATGATACATTTTTCAATTCTTATTTCTTTCCTGAAGCACATTTTATTCTTTACTATTATTACTAAACCCTTGGTACAGTCATACCTCACCTTACCAAAGACCCAACTAAGGAATAAATCAAGTTACAAAATGCAAAATCTCAAAAATTCAAACAATACGCGCTCGACTTTGCAGCTGCTTGAATACCCCCGAAACGTAAATACACTTGAAGCATCCTGTATTTTGTTTTGAAATTGGCATGATAGAGTAAATGGTAAGCTATTTGCATGGCTTATTTCAATAGTTTAATAAATCATTTTCTTTTACTTACAACATATATTTTTTAAAAAATTGGCAATTTCTATAATTTTTAAAGGGTTTTGCGGGTAGTACTGGGGGCATTGAACAAATCAAACCTTCTACATGTAAAATGCAACTCTACTTATAAAAAATCACGTTGTGAAACCGCTTCTGGAACAAATTAATTTCACAAGATGAGGCATCACTGTACTAAACAAGTAACTCTTGAAACTCTAGTGCCTCTGCATTTTTCTAGTATTTCTCCACAAATGGAGGCAAAAATAATTATTTAATTCACTAAGCTGAATCTTACATAACTGAACTTAGAATCTTACTTGAAATTGTGCATTTTTCCATCAATCCATTGCCCAACTAAAGACTTCTTTTGACCCTTTACTGGGGCCATTCTGACAGACTTTGTGAACAAGTTTAATTATAAATTAATGAACAAAATTAATGACATAAAATAATTTTACAAACTGCGGAAATAAAAATGAATCAGTACAAAAACATACACAGAAATAATGAAGACTATAATCCACTCAAGCATATACATTTCAAGGTAGAAATCATTTTAAAGACAAACAAATAAATTGCAAATAATTTCAACAAAAATTCGAAAAAATATGGTTTTCAAAAAGGTCACCATTATGGAAATGAAAGGATCAGCTAAAATATTCTTAGTCGTCTACATAGGCATATTTTGGTAGGAAATTAATTAGTTAGTTCTTTTTGGCTCTTGGAATTGGGGATGTTCAAATTAAGAACTGCATATTACAATCAAAATTAATGCAGCGTTGAGCTGGCATCTTCAGTCGCTGTTTGGTTGAGTTTGGATTGCAAGACAGGATAAAATTGCTTTGGATTGATGAGTATTTGATTTACAGGACATTCAAATCATGGGAACACCACTGTGCATCATCTTTATCTTTTTATTCCTTTATCTCTTTATGCAAAGCCTATTATGAAAACATTTTAGGACTAAATTATTATAGAGTAAACTAAAATGTAGGATTTTTTGCATCCAAATTTTCACACATTTTTAGATTCTTCAGTGTTCACGACAAGATTAATAGAATGATTTCCCCAACTGATTAGTTTATTAATCTAAACAGCTGGGTGTTTTACTGAATCAGAGCTGACCAGTCAGCATAGCTTCTCAGTTGGAATGGTGTAGAGAATATAAGAAGTCATAAATTAAAGATTGGGAAGTTACTCTGATTAGTCACAATCTGAAACAAAAGCATCTTGATGATGTTCTACAAGTTTTAATGATGGCATCCAAAGAAGATGGCATCCATCCATCCATCATTAATGATGGCATCCATTTTAATGATGGCATCCATCAGCATTTTGATTTTATAGATAGATTGAATTATTTGGTATTTCAAAGAGCACACGCCACAGAATGTTTTATAAATGTATCTGTTGACAACCTATCCTGGTTGTTCAAATAAAATTTCTAGTTTAGCAAAAAAAAGATGTTAGGCCAGGGTGTTGTTGCTGCTTTGGCTGTTGAGTTCCGTTTGAGGCAAGCGGCCTCACTTTTATACTGCAGAGGGTATCAGTGATACGCAGAGAAGTGGGAACTTTATATTGATTAAATTTACATTGAGATATATTACAATTACTGAGCACAAATAGACTAGAATTGAGATTTGAGGGGTAACTAAGGTAAGGCACTACAAGTACCCTCCCCCTAGAGAGAAAGTAGTTCAAACGATACTATTTAGTATTTTAAAATAATGTTGCTGCAGTACGCTAGTGGAGAGCGGTAAGATTGAGTGATGAGACTGAGCGATTAGGCGGAGCAATGAGGCCGTGCTGTAGGGATTTGGCGGCTTGGTTGTGTGTTTTTGAGCTTGGATGGTAGAAGCACATGGCAGAAATTTTGATTTTATACTGCGTAGGTTGAAGTTGGAGAGCAGCGATGGGTGCTGCTGAGTCACCAGTTGTTAGGGGCAGGCTCTGTAGAAACATTGGCCCGATGGTGAAACCGCTGGAGAGCTGTTAGGATCACCAGTTGTTAGGGGCAGGCATTGTTGAAGCCTAGGTCCGATGGTGAACCCGCTGAAGAGCTGCTGCGGCCACCAGTTGTAAGGAGCAAGCGATGTTGAAGCCTCGGCCCGTTGGTAAAATTGCTGGATTCTGCAGGCAGTGTTGGGTCTTCAGGTTTCAGAGCGGCTGGGGTCACCACTTGTAAGGTGGCGACTCATCTTAGGTCACCACTTATAAAGGGCCTGCAATGAAGAGGCATCGGCCTGGCGGTGAGTCTGCTGCGTGATCAGCGTCTGTGATGATTCCGGGGTCAAGACTTGTAAACCCAGGTGTTGTTGCTGCTTCAGCCATTGAGTTCCATTTGAGGCGAGTGAAGCAGCGGCCTTACTTATATACTTCTCCTGCAGTGGGTATTGATGATACGAGAAGTTGGAACTTTTTATTGATTAAATTTACATTGAGATGTATTACAATTACTGAGCACAAATAGACTAGAATTGAGATTTGAGGGGTAACTAAGGTCAGGCACTACAAAGACATTTCAAAATCCCTCATTGTGCATATTAACATCCAACAAACTCACAGAACAAATAATCTTAATTCAATTTTTTATCTTAATATAATCTTTATGATCCATCTCATTATACTGATAATTCTAAACCAGATCTGCACCTTTAAATAAAGCTTAGCCATTTTTACTTCCATAAATGAACATTATTTACATTTTAGCTAACATTGAAAGTGTGGTCACATTTTCTTCTGATACCTTACTCAATAGATATTACATACTCTACAATGTATGCTGAATTCCATAACTGCTTCACTCTATTTTGTGTTTGATACAAGCCTATTTAAACACTTTTTAACATTAGAGAAAATGATGGAGTAGCATAAGTCTTGAATGGCCTGTCAACTTGCACACATTTCATGAAAATGCATAACATCGAATGTTTAAAAAGCAGTTTAAATTTTATTTATTCAGACATATTTCATTGACTGGTTTCATTTCCTTGGTCATGTTTCAGTGACCAGTTTCACTTGTTCATTCACATTTCAGTTCATTGTTCAATTGTAGCAAATGGTAATTGCACATAGGGCCTAGGAAAAATATGCGAGAAAATTTTTGGAATTTAGGGTAAACAATTTATAGCTATTTGTTTCAGTGCTATCAATACTAATATTGATACAAATTAACGGTTCACATACGGTAAGATGAGATTGTTTTAAGAGCCTAGGGTGAGGAAAGAAACCATAACATACAATAGCATCTTTATTAATAAATGTTTTTCACAAATAATACTATAAAAAATAGAAGCTAATTGCATTGGACAAAGAAATGGATTTGGTAGGAAAATTACAGTAAATATTTATAAGAAAAATACTCAATCTAAATTAACAACTTTGAACTAACTACAGTAGTTCTTAAAATCACAAAAGCCTTTCTGTCTGAATTTTAGGGGTTACAAATTTAAATTTCCCTCCCAGGAGCTAGTTTTTAGTGGACAAGTCTCAACGACGCGCTTTGTGATTGCGTTTTTCTTGGGGATAACTTAACAAGAGCAGCTCACAAAAGAGTCACATGGCTCCTCCTATGCATACCACATTCCAAGCCCCTTTATTACCCCATTTGCTTGCTCATTCTCTCAGTAGTGGCCATCTAGACAGAATTACTTGGTGAATTCACGCAATTTCTTCATGATTTCCACATATGGTTTGTCATTTGAGTACTGTGCAACACTGTCTAAAGTGTAATATTGTGATAGACAATGGCTCCCAAGGTGATGAAAAAGGAAACCAGCAAGAAGATGATTTTCATCATAAAATTTTACAGTTAATTTCCATACTGTATTTAGGCCTATATGAAAAATTTTGCTGGTACAAGTCATTTTACAAGTTAGGAATTATAACGCTATTTCTTCATTAAATGTATGTATGTGTAAAGTAAAATGAATAAAAATGGGCTGTTATAGATGGCTGGAACAAATTATTTGGTTTTAATATTCTTTTGGGGAAAATTGTTTTGGGAGACAAATTTTTTTGGTTACAAGGTGGCATTCAGGATAACTAAATTTGTTACCCAGGAGGCTAAAATCCTGCTTGTATGTTGAAAATTGTAGGAGTTAGGATTTGCGCAACCATATATATTTTTGGTCTATATTTACTTTAATGAGGTTACAGAAATTTAAAATTCTCTTCCAAAGAATTACTAATGGAACGTATTTAAAAACATTTTACAGAAATGATATCTTTCTTGCTGATGCGTTATTTTTGAGTAATTAAACTTTGAAGTTTAGGGAACGTTGTATGCAACAGTGAAGAAACTGACACATAGATATGCTTCAAGACAGTATTGACTTGATAGGTTAGATTAACTTAGGGTTAATATTGACTTTCATACGCTCACGGAAATTAAAAATTTGGTTTCTCCGAATTGGTAGAAGAAAACATTCAAAGACGTTTCATCTGAATGACATTTTGATGGCGAATGCTAAATTTTTTAAAGGTGACAATTACATTCAGGTAGTAATAACATATAGTCGCTGCATTATTGGAACACACCCACATCTTTGGCGGTAAGAAAAAACAGGATCGGTGTGGCTAAGTTAAGGTAAGCTATTTCAACTTTATTTAGGTTAGTTTATATAACTAAACTAACGTTAACTAACTTAACCTCACCCATTGTTACATCAATATCGTATTATAGCATATTTACGAGTCCGTTCCTTCACTTTTATGAACGACGACGTTCCTACAACTTCAAAGTTGAATAACTCTAAAGTTACGCCTAAGCAAGCAAAATGTCATTATGGAAAACATTTTTAAATGTGCTCCTTTATTGATTGTGGGAACATCATTTTTAATTTCTGTGAGAACATTAAAATCAATATCAACCTAAGTTAGGTAACATTAGGTCAGGTAAATAGACTAACCTAAATAAATCTAAAATAACTTAACTTAGCTATCCCGACACTGTATGCATCAGCAAGCAAAATGACATTCATGTACAACATTCTTGAATGTGCTCCTTTAGTGATTCTTGGGAATCAATTTTCTAAGTTCTGTGAGTCCATTAAAGTAAATATCATCCATTTTTTATGTTCATGCAATAACTCTTTTCTATTGCAAAAATCGGAAATTTTTATGGTTACAAATGCGTTCAGAATTCAATTTTACACATCTGTATGCCTTTTTGCTTACCTAGTTGCTATAGAAATGAAAAACTGATATTTGAAAATTTTATCAATTTCCGGAATTTCAGGATCTGCTTAAGTAATTACTTTAATTTTATATCACCAAGCACACGTAGAAGGCCTTTACGCATTTATATACATAAACATTAACACGTTAAGTGCAACGGGTTAAACCGAAGTTCAATATCCAATTCAAATTTCGGGTAAATTGAAGTGAGAATTTTTTTAATAGCAAACATTAACTCGTTAAATGCGGCAGGTTAAACTAAAGTTCAATCTCCAGCTCAAATTTAGAGTCAATTGTAGTAAGAAAATTTGAAAATAGCAAACATTGACTGGATCATGCATTCATTTAACTTTCATTTAGTATTTATAAAAATTGAGTCAGTGACTGCTGGTCGGCCAGCGCCCAGCAGCATTGTGAAAATCACCTAAATGACCACCGGAGGGTCACGCCGCACTTAACGTGTTAACTGGAACATTTCTTCATTTAACTTTCATTTGGTATTAATAAAAATTGAGTTTGTGACTGCTGGTCAGAAGCATTAAAAAATTCTCCTCAGTGACCACCGGTGGGTCACGTCGCACTTAACGTGTTAAGCCAGTTGAGAAAACTATTTCATATTCAAATATTGAATTACACGCAATGGCATGACACTAGAGAGTCTTATTTTTGTTTAAACCAAAACATTTTGATTGGATGTTTGTTTTGTTCAGCAAATTTCTCTACAAATTGAAATAAGTTAAAATAATTAAAAATACTACACATGACTCCAGGTTATAAAAAAAGATTCTAATCTAAATTAGGTATTTATTGGCACAAAAAACATAAAAAAATAAAATTCACCAGCATGAAATAGTTATATTTTGGGAAGTAATAAATAGAATAATTTTAAAAATAAAAGCAATGGTAATTTTTCATCAGTTGTACTTCCTATGAAATAATTCAAGTTAAGTTCAAAACTTTATGGCTTGGACGAATATGTGAAAAATTTCACATTTCTGAGCATGCAATTAAAGCATAAGAAAACAATATTTACCAAAAGATTGCGCTAAACAGTCGTATTGGTCCTGTTATACAATAAATGATTTATGGTCTCGTCGATACTTTTAAGCACTCATAATATATACGCCAAATGATTTGAAATTTTCGGAGAGAGAGAGAGAGGAAAATTTGAACTCAACATCCTTATTTACAAAAGTTAGTGAAACTTAAATTAACTGAAGAATATTTAACCTTTCATTAAAGATATTATTCAACTTGCACAATATGTAAAACTTCAAAAAATGGCATGAGTTCATAACACAACTTTAAAAATTACAGGATGAAAAGTGCGGCTTTCGTCCATACGAGTATAATAATTAGCTGATACAATTGTTACACATTCACTTAAAAAAATGAAGCAATTTTAATTTCATAACAAATATTTAGAGCAATCAACACCCACAGCATGCGTTTGTTTAGATTCTCACATAATCACCAAGGTTAAATTTGAAACTCTAGTGGGAATGCATTCGACAATGAATGGTATTCATACGCTACACCTGTTTACGTTATACGTGAACAAATGTTATAATTAAAACGTGTTCTTTGAGCATTCACATTTGAAATAAAAATTAAAAGTGAAATAACCTTTATAAAGGCTCTTAAATATGACTATATATGTTTAAAATTTGAAGTTGAAATTGTTTTCATAAATTTAGTTTCTCAAGCGGATGTTCCAAAGACCATCTAAGCGTCAAAGAAATATAGTCAACTTGGAGTAATTTTATTTTACCTTTTCGTGTATTACGCCTCCTGAGAAGCGAAAAAAATATACGTTAGAAGAATTAAAAATTATTAAATAACTCTTTGTTTTGAGTAAAGTAGTAGTAAGTATATTTCTTTTGTAGGAACGAGTGAGTCAACGTATTTCTAGAATTACCGGTTAGCACAATCCGGCGATGTTGGTTCAAGGGACTTTTTTCCCACAGTGTCGGTTTTACCCACTACATATAATATTATTCAATCACGATATAATTTGACATTCATTGTACCCAGATAATTCAAATTACTCGCGGTACTTGAACGTGATCGGGCACCAATTGTTTAGGGGAAAAAATGTTTTAGGGGAAAAAGTGAAAAATGGAATCGTCGTATATTTATGCATTGAATTGGTGTTCTGGACACTATGAATGGATTTTTGATGTGAGAAGGTATTCTTGTTGATTCGTATTAATTTCTAATGAAATTGATTAACTTTCCATTTATACATATCATGAATATCTGGGACCTCCCTCTTCAGTTCTTGGAAGGTCCCAGTAACTCTCTTTGATCTGATACACAACAAAAATATGATATGAAAATTTATTTCAGCTGACCTAACTTGACTTAATCTTTACATCAAAAGAAAACCACCAATAAAAAGGGGTGACAGATAACCCACCAGTACCTTACTCTCAAATAACATTCGAAGAATTTTTGATCAGGTCCCGTTTAAGTGAAAATTATCAACGATTAAGTGGCTGTGAAGCTCTTATTAAAAACCTGTATATTGAAAAGTAGATATTATTTTGACAATAGCATTATAAATTTCCTATATCAGAAAAGTACAATATCCATATATTACAATTTTGTATTTGTTCATTTGCATAAATAATTTTGTCTCATGAGCGAATGAGTGAGGCTCTTTACTTGAATTTAGAACAGCTCCCATTTTTACTGTGGAATTATTTTTAAGTTGTTCTACAAAGACATCCTAAATTACATTTACTTGGAAAATAGTTTATTTATTGTGTTCAGAAATTTAAGGGCCCTGTTGACAAGTTAGAGATATAAATTTCAAATGATTACATTAAGTGTACATACCTCTTGTGTTATCACTGCTCAACTGAAAACCAGTTGGGAAGCTCTAATTTGAACACAGCAGCATGATGAGTAGAGAAACGACATCAGTTTTGTATTGTGATGAAATATCTCATTATTTTTATAATTGATGTATGTTCTTTGCTGAACTGTGAAAGAGATTTAGTCACTTGAATTCAAAAAAACCTGGCCTGTCGCTAGTGATTGCAAAAGTCTTCTCATAAGGAGCAACTGTTCATTTAGTTTCTGAAAGACGCCTATGTACAGGTGCTTATATATCTCGGACTTGCACTCAGGCGCCAGAGCTGCGATCTGAGTATGGTAAAGACTAACTTGTTCAGGGTTCTGCTTGTGATACTTAGATTGTGACGGCCTTGCATGTGAATAAGAATACGCTCTCTAATCTGTGCGCAGTAACCCAGCCTACTGTTCCCGTTAAGCTCACATCTTGAGCAACTGATGAGAGGTACCAAACCAAGGTAGACCAACCGTTCAGTAACACTCTGAACACAGTTCTTGACCACACGGTCCTCAAAATTCTGCACCCTCTCATTGAGGCTGCCTCCTTCTCCTTCGTTAATTTGATTCACTTTATTTACTGGTTGCGTCTAGCACCTACATTCACACGCCACTGCTTAGGTTGCACCAGCTGGTTACCCACCTTGTACACTCAGAATCACTCCTTCCCCGTACCGGAACAACCTGACCCGGGAAGACATTGCTTCAAAGCTCTGCTACCAAGGATTGGATTCCAAGAACTTCGAAGACTCAATACAACCAGCGTTGCACGCAGTGCAGCAACTACCAAAAAATTTCACCAGGCGAGCCCCGTTCATTCATTGCCTTGAATCAGTGGTTGGGTAATTACATTGACTAGAGTGGCCCCGAAAAGCCACACGAGCCTCACTCCTTTTGAAACATTGTGGCCATAATTATCCAGTGTTCAATATTTTATTCATTCAATTGTAGTTTTGTAATTGATGCCTTCCCGAGCATCTGCTGACCCTTGCAATTAACAATTAACTTAAAGTTTCTGGAAATCCGACGAGGACCCTATAGAGTCTCGAAGTACCTTAAAGTTCATTATCTCATATACTAAACTTCACAGCCCAGTGTTCAAGGTTTAGAAAGATTCCATGTAAAAATTCTAACTTATTGTGAAAAGACGAGTGGGAAGAGGTCTCACTCCCATTTCCTATCTCCTGGTTGAAAAGACGTTTTTTGGCTAAAGACTAATAATATTTATTTCAATTTAAACTCAGAAAAAATTTGAATCGGTAAGAACTGATACCATGGTAAAATAATATTCAAGGTGGGATAGTTTTGCTGCAGATGAAAACGGCCCTCAAATAAAAAACAGTGCCCCTTTTTTAATTATATGACAGCATCGATTAGAAGCTATTGTTGATGTAATAAATACTTTTAGACTTGAAATTTTTTGACCCATTAATTCATAACGGGTTCTATGCATTGAAAAAGCTTAAATTTCTACATTTGTTTAGTGTGGTAGTCCATATGAGTTGTAACATTTAACATTTATCTATGAGTACCAATATGTATGATGAATTCCTACGTTTTACATATTTCGCACCGGAAGTTTGAAAAACTCTTTACCTCTAAATGTTTTCTACTTATTCTACAGTTAACAATGAATTTTGATGGTATTTCTGCTTCTTAATTACCAATTACGATTAATATGACAAACATAGCTATAAAACTCGCTAGTAGAATGTTGCTTTGGTACTTTCCTATTGGAATATGTACGAGTATGACTTGCTCCTGGATGTACAAAATTTTCAAGCTAAATTGGGAGAAAGGAGAGAATTTTTGTTGTAAAACTTTTATCTTATGAAAAAAGTTTTCAAATTTATTAAAAAACCCAAATCAAGAACTCAATTTTTTTTCTTAAACTGAGTTTTTCGATAAAAGTTTTCCAACAGAACTTTACCACAGAGATTGCTCAAACTGGAAGGGAATTTACCGCTCGGCGTAAAAACTTAGGGTAATTTTCCACAGTTCATGTTATGATTCCACTTTTTGAATTTGACGCGCTCGCAGACTGCGTAACGGTCATGTCGCTATTTGTCGGCGTATGTTTTTAAATTTCAGGTAAGAATTTTCTTGAATACCAATTTAACAGGCATTGAAGTTTACCTGTATCGAAAAAACTTACATTCTAATTTTGTTAAGTCGAATTAGTAGTACTACGATTCACTATGCATTCGAGTGCTGAAAAAATAGAGTGAAGTATTAGGGAGCGTGTCAATTCTTCCTGTGTCAGTTCAATGAAGCCAGATGCAAAACTTACATGTTAGAATTTTTGAGATAATTTATTATGTGAGCCTTGCTCATTAGTGACCTGCATAAGGTAACTCGGTTATTTATTGATGCTCATGAATTGTAGTGGATTCACTCCCATCGTTCGTAAATGCTTCATTTCGCCATGCAATAAGCATAAACTGCTAAGTGTCTCCAAATATTATAACTAGTTCACAAAAATGGCGATTATTGTGAATATTATATGTTAAATTTGAAATATTACCTTTTAAAACCTACAAACTCTAGTAGGTATAAAACCTACAAACTACCTACTAGAGTTTGTAGGTTTTAAAAGGTAATATTTCAAATTTAACATATAATATTCACAATAATCGCCATTTTTGTGAACTAGTTATAATATTTGGAGACACTTAGCAGTTTATGCTTATTGCATGGCGAAATGAAGCATTTACGAACGATGGGAGTGAATCCACTACAATTCATGAGCATCAATAAATAACCGAGTTACCTTATGCAGGTCACTAATGAGCATTTGTCTAGAAAATTAAGCCAAATTCTCATGTCAATTCTTTAAAATATTTACATGCATAAAATTTTTACCAGAAAGGCTTCAATTCCAAATTTTAGAAAACAGATGGCTACAATAACTACAGTAAATTTTTACACCATTGTGGTCAAATATTATTTCTGCTTTGTAACCAAAATTTTGATAGTATAGTTTTTTTTGTTTCAGATGCTGTTTAGATTTGGCCTATTTAGGGAATTGTTGTGCTAAATGTCAATATAGTTATAAGAAATCTTCTTGGCTGAACAATTTGGTAAATGTGTAGCGTTTGGTTGTAATCGATTTTTTAATATTTGGTGACAAACAACAGTTAATTAGATAAAAAATAAACAAGTTTTCTTTTATGCACTTTTCGTTGCAAATGACTATTTTACAAGTTACAGCGGTATGGTAGTTATCGCAATTGTATTGTTGCAAGCGCGGGAAAAGTGCGCTTGATCATTTGAGCGCGTCAAAATGGAAAGTCCACTGTAGTTAGTGTTGCCATACAACGCCCTTGATGAATTTCTTTTCGCTTCAAACACTAGAGTTGCGGTCAGATATTTACCGCTATAACTCATAAAATACTCATTTGCGACGGAAAGTGCAGAGAAGAAAAATTGCTAATTACATCTAATTAACTATGTTAGGCACCCAAAATTGGAAATTTGATTACTACCAAATGCTACACATTTACCAACTATTTTCATTGTTTTGTTATGTGCTGAAATGAAAAAAAGGATTTTGGTTATTTGCAAACACAGTTAGAAATTAATCATGTCTGTAAATACATGTATTGAAAACATGGTAGCCTAGTTGTATGGATAAAGAGCCATTTTGGGCATCATAATTTTTTTTCCAAATTTGCTAACTATGCTGGGCCAAAATAATATTAGTTTAGGAAAAGTATGTAAAAATGTTCTACAATTATTCAAAAGTACCTCAAAAGTTAATTATTATTAATGGCTAAATTTACATCTTGTGCTTTCTATTATATGGCTGAAACTCACAGAAATGATGATAGTATTGGTGTAGTGTTAGAGTTTTTATTGACTCACTGAGCTATATGCATTGAGATGTAAAAATTCAATCTCTTATTTAACTAGTTGATAAATGGGAATTGTTGGAGTTTAAGGTTGTGTCATTAAAATTTTGGTTAATATACAGTTTAAGCCTTTCACAGAAATTAAAAATTCCGTTCCAGAGAATCACTAAAGGAGCACATTTAAAAAGGTTTTTACAAGAATGACATTCTGCTTACTGAGACATTATTTTCAAGTTATTCAACTTTAAAATTTTCGTGTTCCATAGCCGTACCAGTCAGTTGCGCGCTTGAGCTGTTAGAGTATGTTTAGGTACTTTGTAATTTATTATTAGCCAACCCCACGGAGCCTGAACCCACTTCTAGGATCTTTTAGTTAATAACACAACGAAGGTTATCACCCAAAAATATTAGCAGGACTGGGGTAGTGAGTACTGAAATCGATATGCAGTTGACATCAGTTTTAACATGGCGGCCATTGTAGGTGTCTGCGGCGGGTGTTCGAAACCGTAGGAAAGAATACCCTAGATTTAAGTATTCACTACCCCAGTCCCGCTAATATTTTTTAGTGAGAACCTTTACGTGTTATTAACTAAAAAATCCTAGAAGTTGGTTCAAGCTCCGTGGGGTTGGCTAATAATAAATTACAAAGTACCCAAACATACTCTAACAGCTCAAGCGCGCAATGCAACTGCTATGGATCACAAAAATTCAAAACTTGCATAACTCGAAAATAACGCATCAGCAAGCAGAATGTCATTCATGTAAAACGTTTTTAAATGTGTTCCTTTAGTGATTCTTTGGAACGGAATTTTTAATTTCTGAGAAAGGCTTAAACTGCGTTTTGACCAAAATCTTTTCTTTTTTTTATATTTAGTAAATTTTTTGATGTAGAATCCAAATTTGAATCCTTTTTGGTTGGTGGCTTCTAGTTTTAAAGTTAGAAAAAAAACCATAAAGAGGGTAAAAATTCTTATAATAATTTACAGCAATGGGGACCCATGGGAAAGCAGGTTTGTTGGGTGGAGGAGAATCAAGAGAAAAAAATGTTAGGTTAGGCATCGTTAGGCGACGCTAACTAGCTACGTTTCCACACCACCGAGGAGGTAGAAGTTTGGGTGTGTTAAGGCTGTGATGCCGCGTGCCTTTCCCCAGGAGGCCTATGCTCTGTGATTTGTCAAACTCAAGTCAGGTCATCGTCAGTGCATACGTCTTATTCTTTCTTCTCATTCTCTCCCACCTAAAAATCTACAGTAAGTTATTATAGGAATTTTTACCATATTTCAATTTTTTCTAACTTTAAAATTAGGGGCCACCGACTAAAGTGTATTTCATCCGGATTCTACATTGAATAATATACTAAAAATAACATGGAGACAAAATTTTATTAACACAACCTTAAACTCCAACTTAGCCAATTATTTATTTAAATAGTAAAAATAGGTAAATGTTAAGGAGAACTGACTAATCCAATTTTTGAATTTTTGTTGCTTCTATAATGGTAATTAGATCAAAATAAACAACTTTTTATCTGCATTTTCTGGAGGAAATGAGTTTTTAATGAGTTATTGCAGTGACGTAACAAAACAGAACTGATCTCACCCAACCTAACCTACAGTAACGTAACAATCATTCGAGGGCGTTGAAACAGAGATTCTATTGGAGTCTCTCCTCCAAACGAAGTAACCTCCTGCTATAAATCGTTAAATCTCATTTCCCCTGGAAAGTGCATTGAATAAAAGTTGTTTATTTTGATCAAATTACCATGATATAAGCAACAAAAATTCAAAATTTGATTAGTGAGTCCTCCTTAACATTTGCCTAAAAATGATATCAGAGATGATAAAAAATATTTTGATATAGCACTGTAGCACAAGCATGGCCTGATTGCATTGGAGGTTGAGGTTGAAGTATATTCTCTAACTAATTAGCTTATAATGATTTATACCAAATTAAGTATTGCTGACTCTATTACCAGATGAAATTTTAGAGTTTTTGTATGAAAAATATCTTGATATTTAGTAATGATTTCTGTGTCATTTAAATGCTCTCTTAGCTTTTTTGTATTTTTTGCTGAATTCTTTTTCAGTTTACACTTTTTTCTTCTGCTGGCTTCTTACTACTATAGCTTTTAATTTACTACTACACTGACCTCTTCTTGCTGTCCACTATAGCTTTGGTAAGTTTTTGAAATTTTGTTCATAGAATTATTGATAATAAATGTGGATTACTTCTAGTAGTATGCTCTCATGCAGCTTATCACTGCTGCATTTGCTCATTTTTATGCCAAAATTAAATATGCTAAATTTATATGAATAGTTGATAATAAATATTCTTTTTTAGTTTCTTTTTTCAGGTACATTTTCATCAGCTTGTGGCTTCTTCAGCCACCAGGACTCACCATGTCGGACGTTGGCTACATAGTTATCATCAAGAGGAGCGGGAAAGATGGTGACTCCTACCCCATGTGCCAGAGCACATGTACCATTGGCAAGCATTTGGATAGTGACATCAGGGTGCAACTGGATACGGTATCTGCTAAACATGCCAGCATTTCAGTGATGCCTGATGGAAAAGTGAGTCATAATGTAAGGCAGTGGTTCTTAACCTTTTACTCCCATGCCCTCTTTAAGAATTGTCAAGGCAAATTGTGTGCAGATGGACTGGTAAATATGAGCTCACAACAAAGAATATTGTAAATAGGTCCTCAAATGTATTATATAGTGAAAGTTCACTCTTTTATCAAAAACATTACTGGGAAAAATCAGGCTTTATTGCTGAGGCTTGCACCTCCAGATTAAGAACCACTGGTGTAAGGTTTTAGATGGGCATCATTTTCTAGAGTTCTTTCAAAATGAGTGTTTATAAAAAAATTATTAAATCTTTCTTAGTAAACATCTACAAATAATCAACACTTTTACCAGTAGCCATCTATACGTAGTTTTGAGTTTTGAAGCATTTTTGCATGAATTGTAAGCTTTACTGTGCACAAGAATATTGAATTTTGTTATGGATTTTGATCCTGTTTTGAAATGCTAAGATAAAACTGATATTCTTCTCAAGTATGTGGCAAATGCTGGAAGAGCTACATAGAAATAGGATGATTTTTGAAATGAAGAATTTATTCATCAAAGTATGATGAATTCAGAAAAAATTACTTGGCAAGTTTTAAAATTGCATATTTATGCAACTCAGCTACACAGGTAGTTATGTTAAATAATATCTAACATCTAGGTCTAATAAATTTAGACTGTCACATAAGTTTTTTTTTCATTCACTTTACTAACTGTTGTGAAAGTATCTTTGCATAAAATTTAACCAGCATTACAGATGTTGAGGGCAATGCAAAAATGCAAGTAAATTTGATTGCTTCATAATCTGATGTTATTTAAAAAGCTCTAGAACTTGAAACTATTTTTGCATTTTGTGCCTTACACTTTTAGCCTTGCATTGAAATTGGGAAAAAGTTGCTCTGTTTATGTTGTAGGGTTTGGTGTAATTTTTGAAGTTCTTACTTCATGCAATAATAATCAGAAAATAAATATCTCGGAATATATTTTGATGTATCTAGGCTAGATTGAGTTCTGTTGTGAATTTTTTTAGACTGAGGCCTAAAGTATGAGCCATGAAATGGCAGATGCACTTAGTAGCAATGCAACATTTTTAGCCATGTGAAAGTTTTCAGTTTAAAAACATCCAGTTTTTGTTAAAGTGACCTGTCTGAGCTGATGCCAATGCTTTGAGATATTTTTCATTTAAAAAGGGCAACCCTGCGTGATAGTTAATAACATCTGTTTGAGTTCAATGTAGGTTCTATTTGGGAATTATAAAAAGTGTCGACATGTACGGCTTTGTGCTTGGTTTGTTTTTGACAAATTCCTGGGTTGTCACAGTGCGTTCTCCGGAGTCTGAGTGCAACCAATCCTGTCCACGTTAATGGAGTTGCACTTTTCAAGTCGTCGCAGAAAGTGTTGGCACACAAAGATGTGATCACCATTGGTGATCGTCTTCTTCGCTGGGAATATTCTGCATCTTCTTCCCAACATCCTCACTCGCAGTCATCTGCTTTTGTCTTCTCCACTCCTACTAAATTTGTTGGTAAGATATATTCTGAATTATAATTTCTTTTCCTCTACCATCAGGTTTGTTAGTGAGACATCAGTTGTACATCAAGTGTTGTAGTTTGCATTCCTATGAAATTTGTCATTAGAACAATTTGAGGGGGAATTGTTTTGTTTTCCACACTCCTTATCAAGTTTTCAGTTGTGGAGTTGTTCTAACCATTGAACTGTGTCAGCATAACAGATTTTGTACAAACTGTTCATACTACTGACTGTATTGTTGTTTCTAGAACTAAAAGACCTAGTGATTGTCTTAGTTGAATTAGTAAATTCAATAGTTCAGCTACGTTACTCATGTTGACTATAATATGCTCATTCTTTTGAAGTTCATGAATTCCCCTAGCTTGTAAAACATTTATACAATATTCCATTTTCTCTTATACTTGCATAGCTTGTTAAGAGGTCTTAATTTCTTAATCAGAAGTTAGAAGTTCCAATACAATTATTTGTCATTATATGGTAGAAATTTCAAATTTTACCTCACTACATATCATAGTACCTTTGCTGGCATCCCATTGCATTTTATCCCATTTTTCCTGTTCCAGATATTTGGATTAAATTATATTAGTAGCAGATAATTTATTAAAAAGCAATGTCTTTGCTTCTCATCAGATGTTACAAGGTGTGTGAATTAAGTAACGACCTATTTTAACTTTGATTTGAATAGAATTATAATTCAAAATTGTCTTCGTCAAAATGACATTTTTGGAATCCTGACGGTGTTTATGGTGTTTCCATTCCTCATAGCATAGGGGGATTTTAGATACTGGAGTAGTTTTTCTTAGTTAGTTTTTCTTAGTTTTTCTGTGCTTATATGTGTTTGAGGGTAATTTTTC
This sequence comes from Platorchestia sp. MABIK, assembly GCA_014220935.1. NCBI lineage: Eukaryota > Metazoa > Arthropoda > Malacostraca > Amphipoda > Talitridae > Platorchestia > Platorchestia sp. MABIK. The sequence continues at coordinate 52,020 of JACJUY010002090.1, forward strand.
TATCTTGAGAATTTGAAAGACAAGTCAGGTGAGTAATGTGGCTGAAGAGCTGCAAGAATGTTTTTAAGGGCCAAAATGTTGTCTACTAAAACTGTTATGCAACAAATTTGTCATGAATTGCAATGCCACAGTCAATTGTGTGTCAATGGGTTAATGATGGGCCTGTTGGTTAATTGGTAAATTACTGCTCTTTTTCTCCCAATGATATTGATTAACTCATTTTCTGATTGCTCTGGATTCTGTTAAAATTGTTATCAAGTTTTGAAGATAAAAGTGTGGTTCATATTCTATCAATATTCTTGTGAAAATGAATTTTACCACTGAGAAACCTTGGTCCGTGATGGAAACACTGACTCTGTAAGCTTGAAAGTTTGCAACAGAATCAGTTGCTCGTTGCTTAAGGGGATCTACTACCTTGTATTTTACCTAATATACCAAATTTTTCAAATTTCACTGCTCACGTTTCCATTGCATCTAGAGGAACGAAAATGAATTCAAATATGTAAAATTGAATTCTGAACACATTTTCTCCTATAAAATTTTTTGATTTTCGCAATAGAAAAAAATTATTGTGCAAACAAGGAAAAATTTATATACGTGCGCAAAACTTTTCCAACTCAACAATTTTTTACGTAGAAGCGCGATTGTGGTCTTCGACGTGGAAGGACTGTAGGAACCTTGTAATGAAAGATTTTTTTTTTAATTTCGAACTAGGAAGAAAGTTATTGTTACATGTCCAACAATTGCGATTTTCTATTGCGAAAATCGAAAATTGTCATTGTCTCCGAAAATTGTCTCCTCTGCAAATGTGTTCAGAATTTAATTTTACAAATCTGTATTCATTTTCGTTCACCTAGTTGCAATATAAATGTGTAAGCTGGGAATAGAGAAAGAATCTAGGATTTACCAGGAAAATAAATTTATGGACATATGTAACAATAAATGTTTTTATAATTTGAAATTAAAAAAAATACCTTGTTACGAGGTTCCTACAGTCCTTCCGCGTCGAATGAGACCACAATCGCGCTTCTACGTAAAAAATTGTAGAGTGGGAAAAGTTTTGTGCAAGTATATATATTTTTTCTTATGTTGGGACAATAACTTTTTTTCTATTGCAAAAATTTGAAAAGTTTTATAGAAGAAAATGTGTTCAGAATTCAATTTTACACATCTGTACTCCTTTTCGTTCCTCTAGATGTACCCCTCAAGGGGATACAACTATTGTATCTATGGGAATTAGCGCTCCCAGGGGGTCAATGTGAGGGCCAGGGCCAAAGGTTAGGTAGGCTTTCTTTTTGTTAAAATAACATAGGTTTTTGTTTTGTTACGGACCAACTTTTTTTCGGTTCACTGCTGTCCTGTTTTTTCAGCACCTACTACTTTCTTCTTCAACTTTGATCTTGTTTCATGAACTTATTTCTCATCTTACTGTTTTTATGCCCTCTCTGCATAGATTCCCCTTAGATTCCCTTAACTCCATACTAAATGGTGGCTTCTTCCTTCTACTTTGGATCTCATTTGTTGAGGATAGAGAGGCTTAAACCAACTAATAATCTAATAATCTAATCCTCTAGATGTAATAGAAACGTGAACAGTGAAATTTGAAAAATTTGATAAATTAGGTAAAATACAGGGTAGTAGATCCCCTTAAGTCTGAAGCAAAACCTGATTGCACACCATTGCTTGAAATTGATGGCACTTAGATATATGATCAATTGATCATCTATGATAACTCTCAGAAGAAAAGTGCATAAGTTAACCCACTGTCTAGCCAGTTCAAATTAGCGCGGAGCATTTATCGCATGTACCACTCTTCTAAGCCACACGTTTCCAGTGTAATCAGGTCAAACTTTACAGTGGCAGTTTCATTGCTTCATTTATATATCTCATTGCCAAAACTATAGTTCACTGTGTTGGTCAGATAGTGATGTGAAAATCCGGTTAAAAAATTATCTTATAATTATTGTTTAACCTTTTGCCAACACATTGTATTAGTGAAGAGGAACTGAATGCATGCCAAAATTTTTTCTGAATTGATGTTGCTTACATGATTTATGCAGAAACAAAATATTTCTCCCTTTCAGCTGTTTTATGAAATTTAGGTTTCAACATTTTTTGAGAATTGGGAAGGTATGCAGTCTTTATAAAGTTGTATATATTTATTCATGGTTTATAATTTGCAACGTTTAGTGTGTGTTAAAATAATAATGCATACTAGAAAGTAATGTTTTATATAAAATGTAAAATGATGTACATTTTAATCAGGTATGAGCACTCCGAAAAGAGTAGCAGGTTCAGCCAGTGCCAAGAAACGGAAGATGCCCTCTCTAGAGAGTTCAGAGTCGTCTGCTAGCAAGAGGAAGAGAGTGTCTTTTGGACCATACCTGAGCCCTGAGCAATTTGACCAACAGTTGCCCACTTCTACTCCTGTACGCAAGGGCGAGAAACCTAATTTCTCCTCCCCAATTGCTGTAGGCAGCCCCATGGTGTCTGGACCACGTCAGCTAGTGAAGGATAACCAAGGTAAAGCTTCACCAATTGTAGCTAAAAGTTCTGGGGATACTCCTAAGTCGTTACTGCGCCGACGTTCTCCCACTCCCATCAAGCCATATTTGGCTCAGTCTCTGGGATTTGCAGTACCAACAAGTGCTTCCAAGAAAACTGCTAAATCCCCTTCTTCTATCCGGACTTCGAAAGCTGCATCAGGTCCTAAAAGCCCTAAAGCCCACACTCCATCTTTGATTCTTAAACAAAGGAAATTGGTCAAGTCTCATCCCTCTGCTTCTGAAGCTTCTACTTCTCCCCATGCCACTTCACGCGCGCGTTCTGAGTCGCCTCGTGGTGGTCACGCAGGAAAGTCAAAGGCATTGTCCTCCCGTAGCAGAAGTGTAGGCCCGGTGGTTAGAGGTAGGCGACACTCCTCTGCAGGTAGAGCTGCCAAGTTTTCCAGAAATATTGCTTCTCCCAAGTCGGCGGTCAAATCTTCAAACAAGCTGAGGACACCCAAGAAAAAACGCGAATCGTCGTTCACTGTCACGTCTAAAGTTTCTCCTTCAATGAGTTCTCCTAGACATGACCTGTCGTCTAAAAAGAAAGCACAAGTTACTTCATTCAATGTCACGCCTAAAAATGTGAGTCGGAAATCTCCTGGTGAGAAATCCTCCATGGATGTTCACTCATTTTCTTCAAAGAAAAGTCTCGACATGGGAACCACTCCCAAGACGGTGCAAACTCAGATTTCTCGCGATACCACTCCCGTGAAGGCCCCGAGAGCTCAGAGAACTCCTAAGAACAGTCCAATGTTTTTAGCTAAGAAAACTTCTTCACTAAAGAAGACTCCGAAATCTCTTGCAATGAAAACGCCTTCTCCTAAGAAGACGCCAAAATCTCTCACAAAGAAAACACCTCCTACGAAAAAAACTCCAAAATCATTCACCAAGAAAACTCCTTCACCTAAGAAAACTCCTAAATCTCTTACAAAGAAAACTCCTTCACCTAAGAAAACTCCTAAATCTCTTACAAAGAAAACTCCTTCACCTAAGAGAACTCCTAAATCTCTTACAAAGAAAACTCCTTCACCTAAGAAAACTCCTAAATCTCTTACAAAGAAAACTCCTTCACCTAAGAAAACTCCTAAATCTCTTACAAAGAAAACTCCTAAATCTCTTGAAAAGAAAACTCCTAAAAAGTCTCCAAAATCTCTGACAAAGAAGATGTCTCATAAGAAGACTCCAGGATCGCTATCGAAGTACAGCCCAAAATCTTCAGTCAAGAAGAATTCTCCAAAATCCTCTTCTAAGAAAGAGAGCCATGCATCTCCCAAGTTAGCTCAGAAAAATGCTGCCTTGCCATCCAAAACATCTCCAAAGCAGCAGAAGTCCGTTACATCAAAGCCAGTGCCTGTGAAGTCGACATTAAAAGTGTTGGCACGCAAAACCCCGCGCCTGGCGTGGCATAGAGGCAGCTTTGCGAGCGTAGTGAAGCGCAGCAAAGGTCAGGCCGTGGAGGCCAAACAACACACTGCCACGTCCAGGCGGGCTCTGAAAGCTATCGTCAAGGCTCGGGAGTTCAAAGCCAAAAAGAACAAAGCACTCAATAAGCCTACGCAAGAATCTGATCTTCAGCTTACGCAGGTAAGGTAATTTGTAGTTGCTATAGCTTTTAATGTTGGCCTCTATTATGGGTTGGTTTTACAAGTAGAGCAGAAATTAATTGCGTGTTAATATATGTAAGAGATAGAGATGTTATATCAAGCAAATTGTATTAATGAATTTGTAGTATAATAAGCAATTTCAAATAAAAGGGAATGATTTGGATTGAAGAAGCTAATGAAAGCATTCACTCCACTATATGTACTGACCTCCAGTGCTGTTTCTTTGTAGCTCACCGGCCTACTCATACAGTGTCAGTGTGATAAGGTAAAAAGTGATCCTAGGCTTTCAGTTTAGATGCAATATCTATCAAATTATGAAGCTACTCAAAGTTTTGTGTTCAAGCCCATACTCCTCACCAATATACCTTATTATTACAATTTGTTTAGTTTGAAGTGAGCTTTTTGATTTCTCCGTCTTTAATCTTGGTATTCTTTAATACCATTGACAATTTTACATTTTAAATGAGTAATTTTTTTAATTTTCTGCTGATTTGTTGTGGATTAAATGAAGAATTGTATTAACAATCGGTTGGATTTTATGGTAGTTCTCCTTTCACGTTGAAACGCCTTTGATAGGCGAGTTTAATTTATAATTTGTGATTGAGTACCGTTTCATGTTTTAATGATTGAAAGCCTATTTTTGAAGGATATCGGCTGAAGTTTTGAAGTTTAAGATTACTACAGTATAACCTTTATTGCTGTTTTGACGTACGTCGGTTTGGTATCATCTATTTTAAACAAATATGCATAAACCCCTTTTTCTGATCACTCAGGATTGAAACTTGAGTATTTCGTTTTACAGGATGTTCCAAAGAAGTTCCATTTTGGTGCTGTATCTTCTACTGGCCATGCCAACTCGCCTGCTCCCATAATTATATACAAGAAGATTCAAAAGACACCCGAAGTATTTCGGAAGGGCCGCAAGTCAATTGGACGCTCGACTGTCATTGCCGGGGCTCTAGACCTGAGTGGGGTGGAAGCGCTTATGACTACACCAGTTAAGCCCCATGGTCGCACTGCTGATTCTGCTACCAAGTCTCCTGCTTCTTTGAGATCTGAAGTAGAGTCTTCTACACATTCTCCCAGGTCTGCTTCAAAGTCTCCTACTCCCAGGTCTGCTTCAAAGTCTCACACTCCCAGGTCTGCTTCAAAGTCTCACACTCCCAGGTCTGCTTCAAAGTCTCACACTCCCAGGTCTGCTTCAAAGTCTCACACTCCCAGGTCTGCTTCAAAGTCTCCCATTCTCAGGTCTGCTTCAAAGTCTCCCACTCTCAGTTCTGCTTCAAAGTCATGCACTCCCAAGTCAGTTTCCAAGTTGACTGACATGTCTCCAAAATCGATTCGAAAATCCGATCCTGATGTTTCCAAGTCCCCTATGAGGACACCGAGTTCTGCTGAAAAGTTTTCCCGCAACGTGCCAAAGTCCAAGACTCCAATGACCACCCCAAGTGCTACTGAATCTGAGCAGTCCAATGTAAGATCACCTTACTCTGCTAGGACTGAGAAGTCAGTCAGAAAATCAGTGAGCCCATTGAAATCACCTAAAAGCCTAAGATCTCAGGGCAGGATTGTAAAAACTCCAAAATCCGTGAATTCTAGTTTGAGAAATGTCAGATCTCTCATTGAATCACCACAGGGATCAAAGTCGGCGTCCAGAGCTAGTGCTTCCTTGCATCAAACACTGCTGTCTATGGAAGCAATTGATGCGTCATTTGCATCTCGGCCCGCACGCGTTACTGCGCAAAGTGGCTCGCTTTCGTCTGTAGCTTCTTCATCTCAATCTTGTAACAATTCTCCAAAGCAGTCAAGTTCACCTCTCTTTATGCCGTCGCTTGCAGAGAATGGCTCGAGGCTTGGGGATTTCACCAGCCGCAAGTCTCTGGGTATTCACCCGCCTGAACCTCGGATGAGGTCAACAAGACGTGCACAATCATTGGGAGGATCAGGTAACCTCACTCCTACTCAGCTGAGGAAACTCTTTGCAACTAATGCACAAAGTGCTGCAGGTAGCAAGTTGTCTCAAAGTAGCACCTCTTCACCGTCATCAAGAAGCTCTTCTCGGTTGGATTTCACTAGCGTTGAAACTCCAGACATTACACAAGAACGATTTATTTCTCCTCTAGGAACACCTCAATACAAGCAACCTGACGCTATGTTACTGAGCTCTTTAACTGCCAAGCAAACCCCCTCCTCGCCTGCTAGAGCTTCATCTTCCATTAAAGGTCGTGGACCTAATGTAGCCATCGTCAACCCAATTCAACGACAAGCTGAAGTAAATCAGTCACCCAGTGAATCAAGTGGCAAGCAATTGAATGCTACGAAAAGCCCTTATTCAAGCTATTCTGACGTAGTAGGAATGAAGCAGCTTTTGAGGACACCGCATACACCCAAAGATGACTTGAGGAACGTTTCTGGTTTGAAAACATTGTTCCAAAAACGACTTTCTGCTGCAGACTATACGAACGTGGAAAATATTAAAAAAATGTTTGCTTCAGATTGCTGCGTCTCTTTGAACGATTCAACGCTTGCTAGTCTAAGTGCTTTGGTCAATTCCCCCATGACATCTGGCTCTACTTTTGAAATTCATGAAGTGCTGAACGTCGTCACATCGCCTCCTAAACCAAGCTCACCTTCTATTCAGATTGTATCATCAACTCGTTCCCCATTGTCGAGGGTTCGAAAATCTCCTGCTCCTGACAAAGCTCCTGTTGTTGTTGTTGATATTTCAAGCGATGAAGATGCCGAGCAAATTTCTCAGAGTGGAGTGCAGCGCAGAGCATCTAGATCAGCAACTCCAGCAAGTGGTACCAGGGGAACAAAACGTACAACTGATGTGCTTGACGAGTCACCCATGAGGAGGAACACCAGAGGCAGGGTTGATCAGAGTTCTCAATCAACAAGCTCTGCTAAATCACCAGCAAGTTCTTTAGTTAGAACTGAAGCAAAATCTCTAGTAGAAACTGCAAAAACTCCTGCCAAATCTCTGGCAAAACCTCCTGCCAAATCTCCGGCAAAACCATCTGCCAAATCTCCAGCAAAACCTCCTGCCAAATCTCCAGCAAAACCTCTTGCCAAATCTCCGGCAAAAACTCCTGCCAAATCTCCAGAAAAAACTCCGACCGGAATACGTACTTCGTCTCCCAAATCTCCTGAAAAGTTTCTTGATTCGCCTCCACAGCCGTTACTGCGTCGTACTCGAGGTCGTCCTGCAAAAGCTAAGGGCAAAACTACCTCGCCCGTCACTAAGGGAAAAACTTCACCCGCTCCTAAGGTGACGCGTCGAGGACGACGAGGCAAAGCGATGACAGCATCTCCTACGCAGGATTCCATATCTGCCAGCGTTAGCACTCCAGCCCCAGTTGTGTCTCCTAAGGTAACTCGTCGGGGCCGAGCAACATCAGCACTCAAGAAGGTAGCCTCGCCTGTAGCCGCTTCTCCGGCCAACGGCCCCCCGAGAAAGTCTCCTACTCCAGTAAAAAGAACTACTCGTGGACGAAAAGTTGCTGCTGTTGTTTCTACTCCAGTAAAGAAAGCTACGCCTGGGAAGAAACCTGCATTGGTGAAGAAAGGCACGCCTGCTATTTCACCAGTGAAATCTTTGGCACAAAGCAAAGTGTCGCCGAAGAAGTCCACTACTCCCGTGAAAAGAACTACTCGTGGTAGAAGAGCGGCTGCTGTTCCATCTACCCCCGTGAAAGTCAGCCCTGTGAAGGAGACTTCATCTGGGAAGAAATCAAGCAAAGAACAAACTCTGAGCAAAGAAACTCCCAAGACAACACCATCGGACATGAAATCATCTGGCATCTCTCCTAAAAAGACGAGGGGAAGAAAAACTAAAGCTGTGTCAGCACTAGATGAAACGCCTGTGAAAGCATCTCTGGAAGTCGCTCATGAAGATAAGTCTTCAGATGCCAAAAGACCATCTCGAAGTCGGGCCGCTGCAAAGAAAGCTTCACCCCAAAAGACCAAAACCACGGTCGCTAAGGACTCTCCTCGGAAGGCTAGGAAGGCTGGTGGTGAGAAAGCAACTCCTGATCAAAGCCAGGAGGGACCAGCTGTTGAAGCTTCGCCTGTGGAGATCGTGAGCAGCCCGTCTGCTCGTAAGGTGACCAGGGGACGCAGAGCTGCGGCAAAGATCGCTTCTCCGAAGTCAACAAAAACCCCTTCTCCCTTGAGGTAAGGCTTTAAATGACACTGTGTAATTTTCATATTTCCTGGGTATTTTATTCAATTAGTGTGGCAGGAGATGGCGTGCTGTTATGAGTTAGAAAGTCACTTGTCCTTAATAATTGATCTCATGTTAATTTTGATAATGAAAATTGAATCATTGTTGTATGGTATTTTTTAACTGCGAGATGAATATCTTAATACTTGTGAAGATAAATTTTTTATTTGAATTTTGTGTAAAATACGTTGCTGTTAAATTATTTGAAACGGTGCTCTGCAATGGAAAAATGTTTTTTGACTGGGAAATCAATTAGATTGTGTAGTAATTTATTAAGATTTTTCTCCAAACTTTAATAGCAACAAGTAGTAGTTCAATTCTTCATTCAGATATTTCTCGTCCTTCAAAACGTTTCCAAGTTCATTCAAAACGTTTTCGCGTCTGAGTTATAGCTCTAACGTGCAAATAATAGGGCCATTTTTGACCTAGAACTACAAATTTAATGAAAACAATCGCAATGTTCCAGTGAGTTACTGAGTTTTGTTCAGTTTTGAGGAAGAAACTAGTGCGGAGTCAAAATCAGAGATATTCAAATTTGAACAAGTAAGAAGAGAGTAGTAGAACACGAAGATCTGTGCATTGTTAGGATTTTTCTTCATAATGTCTCCTTTATCAAGCTATGTTAAATTTACTTGCATTTGGATTGATTTGGATGTTACTATCAACATGTTGGCAATATTATTTGTATCCAGTTTAAAACATATTCTGTATTGTAAAGGCAATAAAGCAATTAATGGAGCCTTTAAATATATTGGTGAGTTATAGTGTTTAAGTGCAACGCATTGAAGTAAAATTTAGGTTATGGAAATACTTCGGTAACTGAAGAAATTGTTTACGTTTGAGAATGACCAGGCACAGGAAATTCTAGAAGAGGTGTTGCAGTGTCTGGTGTATGACTCTAATTTCTTTTTTCTTTACTCCCAGGCCTACTCGTCAAACACGGAGGAGAGCTGCGCAGAAATAACTTATTTTTTAGAGTGCACTCGATATGTCTGGTAGAGAATTGTGCTTAATTGCTGCTGGTCTACGATTATTTTGTACGCCTTTTAAATTCGTATTGCTTCACGGGAATTTTGAATTGAATTTTATCGTATGACTTCAATTTAATTGGAAGATTCAATTCCAATTTTTATTAATTTTTCACGCGCTATCAAACATACCCGAGACGAGTGTGGAAAAAAAACATTCTGTTCAGTTGAAATACCTTTCCTTTCTACGTAAGTACCTGCTCTAAGTTAAGGGTGTTAAGAAGTAAGAAATGCACCGTATGTCTTAATTAATGGAGCTTGCAAGGGAGTTTTTATTTACCGAGCGTTAATTTTGTGAAGTTATGCTTGCTTTGAATTTCATGCATTTTTTGAGGCTTTGATGTTTTGAAAACTCGTTTTTTGACGTGCTTCTTTATTTTCTACACTTCGGCTGAGTTCGACGGAATCAATTTTTCCAGTTTTCCTTTTAACTTTGAAAGATACTTCATTTTGCATTTTAATCTTTTCTAGTTAGGTCTGTGGAATTTCTGAGAAAGTTTTGGCTACTCGTCTTGATAATACATATTTTGGAATCTCGTGTTTATTCATTTTTGTTTATTACTCATTAAAATTCGAGTTAACTTTTTCTTGTGTTGCGCTGTGTAATATATGCATGCTTTTATATCCATATTTCTTAAATAGCAGTTGTCTTCCGTTTTTGCGACGTATTATCTTGGTGTCATACATGATTACCGCTGCGTTTGTGGTTTCCTCTCTAGCCCTAAGTTCAAGCAATAAGGTATTTTGAGAAATAGAGGTGATTTGAAAAATAGTCTTTCATTATCACTCGTTAGCTCCCCCCGTTACATACACACTTACTTGGCCGTGATTCCTGTCAAGTTTCTTGATTAGGAACAGAAGTGCGAAGTTTGTCTTTCGGCAGCTGTGGGGATGAAATTTTGAGGAGCTCAACTGACTCAAACCGATGATTGGTGGGCTGGTTAACGCGTTTACTGCAGCGTAACGCACCATTGGTTACCGAAGAAAATTTCATAACGCGGCTAACCGCAAAAAGACTAATTCGAGTAGAATATTGAACACGCGTCAACTATCGTGATGCACGCAACGTACTTAATAATAGTGCTAGCGCCTGTGCAACTAGCCTATAATCAGCTTACCAGTACGGGCCTCAGAGGAATTGATGGTAGAAATCGACTGTAAAATTTCAGCATCAAAACTACCTGCTTTTGAAATAGGAAATTGCTCCTGGTCGGCACATTCAATGTCCTGAGTACTTCACTAATGCGGTAAAAAACACAAAACAGACGAGTTAGTTTGTATTGAGTAATTTTCCACTAAATTCGTATTCCGAAATTAACGTTGCCTAAGCGCTGATGAATACCAATGAATGTTGAGGAAACAGACCCGAGACTCGTACGATCAGTTCGTCTTTCAGAAGCACAAAATAATTCTTAACGATAAAATTAAATACACTAACAACAATAAATACACAGAAACCATTCAATTTGAATAAATATGAAAACGTCGCTTTCCCTGAAAAGCGAACAAGAGACCGAAACAACAGCATACTTACCGTCGACCTAGAATTCTCGAAATGCAACGAGAGTTATGCGCTGGCCTTTACAACAGGTAAGCACCTCAGTCAAACAACTTACATTTATCTTTGCTTTTGCGCAGCGCTTCTTGTGCAACGGGCGTACGGCAACGCTTGAGGTAAAAACCTAAGCAAAACAGGTGTTCTCCACATTACAGGCATCATTAATTTTACGCATCAGAATAGAAAATTTGCAATTTGTCATCTAACTGTAGCATGAACACTGAAGAATAAATAATAAATTGCTGGGAAACGAAGCGCGGCTTGAGGTATTGTCGTTTGTAAGAAAAACGCGAAAGGGGTGCCGCCTAAATAAATAAGAACACTCTGTGGAACGATATTTGTGAAGCAATGAGCATCAAGCAGGCAGCACTGTCACAAGTTTACAGCACACGCAAAATCGGTAACCCTCGCCTAGACAGCAGATTGAACAATTGGCATCAAACGTGCGATAATAAACTTTGTTTAACCATTATCATCATTAAAAATTTTTACCCCAAATGGGAGACACACTATTTAGTTACCATGTACAACTTATCAATAGTGTAAGCTGATATAAAGTTAGAAACTGATTTTTTTGTAGTTGAAAATTGATGAGCTTAAATTTTATGGAATATTTTGATTAGATGATTTCTCAGAGGAACTTGCAGAAATCTACAAGTAGCTGGCTCATCACTTCCTCATTTTGGCCAAAGCACGCAGCATACCGCCGGCATTTAGCGATATTTCCTTTACACCTGAAGCAACTCTAGACGGTCACACAGCGGAGATGTATTTCCGTACATAAAATAATCCTGCGTGAGACACGTACGTCCAATACGAAGGCAGCATCCTACTCACGTTTAGCACAATAGCTGGTCCAATAAATCAAATGTGCGAACAATTTCTTAGATTAGAATAGATGTCAATTTTAGACTCCCTAACCGCAATAACGGCGTTCCAAAAAAAGGAAGGTACAACTTAGTGTGGGCTTGAGGGAACGTGGAATCTATGCACAAGGTGCATAGAAAAAGTAAGTTTGAATAAAAGTTTATGAAACAAGATATTAGCTGAAGAAGAGAGCAGTAGGAGCTGAGCGACTGGACAGCAGTGAGCAAAGAAAAAAGATGGTCCAAGACAACACAAAAAATTATTTTATTCAAGAAAAGGAAGGCCTACCTAATCTTTAGTTCGGGACCTCACATATTCAACCTGGGAGCGATACTTCCCATGCACACAATGGTTGTATCCTTCTAAGGAGAACTCATTGCTTATCTTTTGTCTCCACCGGGATAAAAAAAATTCAACTTAAAACATTCGTCATCAATAGGCTATTACTACCGAGGAGTTCCAAAAAAGTGTACAACAACGATCAAAGAGCATCTCGTATTACGAGCAAATGAGGAACGAAGAAAATGGATGCTGAAAAGAAGTCACTCAACCAAAAGAACCCTTGACAGAAACATGCGTTCTATTTCCACGAGAGAAATGGAAAAAATTATTAAGCATGAAACTATACCAACAATAGTTTAAGACAGGAAATGCTGCTTCTGCAGTGGGTCACCAGGAATGCTGGCCACGTTGGTTTATTGGCGAGGACAGACACTAACTACCACGCATCTCTCATCGATTTTAGTAAAGTATGAGCGTTATCTCTACAGGCTGTGCCAAACTTAAAATGCACTTCGCGGACAGTGTAGTTGGGCAACTGTTTTTTCTATGCACTTTCATTTAGTACCAACTTTATACATGAATCTAGACTGAAAAATAGTGTCTCGGACTTTTTAAAAAAGGAAAAGTTTCACAATTAGCTAACAAGAGAAAATTGCCTGGAACTGAAGAATTAGTACATAATAAACATCAAATTGGTGCCACAAAAAACAAAGCTGACCAGTTTGAGCTACATTTGTTGGAATATTCCGTACCTGAAAAGAAGCAAATGCTAAAATCCCTTTATTGGTACACAGGCGAACTAGACATTCTCTTACACTCGTAATTCTTAGGGAGCTAAAACTCAACTGAAACTCCCACGCCAGTAAAAAGTGGCAACACAAATATGAAATGATAGCCACTGGAGCAAAAACGAAATAGACGAGGAGGTACTGAAGTGGGTCTGTTGCCTTTTTTGTAAGACGAAAGAAAAATGAGAAAACGACACAATCACTACAAGTGGCTTAAAACCTTCACATTAGCGATGTGCCACAGAGATAAGGGAGCTAAGAATTTCTTCAATGTACATCGTTTTAACACATTCCCCGCGTATTGGGCTACATGTGAACCACTTGGTAAATTGCTCATTGACGAACCCGTATAAATGAATATTTCATGTTTCGCGATCTTTTTAAAAAGTAATTGTTATCATACGAGGACAAATGTAATAGCGCAATTGCATTTTCATTTTTCTTAGGAAGGACGCAAATGTAACTTAACAATAAAGTCTGTTTCCCAATTCTGCTACTCACAACCTCACCAAACCAACCCTTAACAACCGCGGTAATTCTTGTACTGCATAAAAGCAGAGTGCTAGAGGAATTCGTGTTCTATTATAATATGCACCAGCAGTTCGTAAACGCAAGAACCTTTCGTGCTGACTTTTAAATTGTTTGGAATGGAAATAAACAAAAGAAACTTAGCAGAACGCCTAAGTGCACCTAATAAATTAAAATAGATAAATTCCTTTCAATAAACTATTTCATTTCAAACGTCTGAATTCATATAAAAATATTCCATTCTCTTTTCTACAAACACACACATATATATAAAACAGAAAGTGAAGCGACACCTCACCAAGTGCTAAACTACCACCAATGAATGACTAGACAGACGGTAGTGGCGATGCTAGAACAAATTCAACCTATTTCTCACGACGACCAGGCAGCAAGCGGCAAAGAAAACGAATCCTAAAAAGATGAGTAGCTTGTCCGTGTTCTCCCGCCGTCCGTATTTGCTGAGGAGCTTGCGCGCCTGGCCGATGACTGACCCCATGCCCTTCAAGTCCTCCCTGGTCGACGTCAGCGTCTCGGAGCTCTCCACTGCACAACAAATGCGCTCATTAAATTAGATGTTAGTTTAAGCCTCCCTAACCAAAACAAAGGCATTCCAAAGAGAGGAAGGAACCATTTCGTATGGAGTTAAAGGAACACGGAATTTATGCACAAGATTCCAAAGAGAGGAAAAAACCATTTAGTATAAAGTTAAGGGAATGCAGAATTTATGCACAAGGTGTATAGAAACAGTATGCAACTTAGAAATAAATTTATGAAACAAGGTAAAAGTTGAGGAAGAAAGTGTGTGGTAGCAACTGAAAAACAGGGCAGCAGTGAACTGAAAAAGTTGGTAACAAAATAAAAAACCTTTTCTATTTCAACAAAAAGGCCTATCTAGCCTTCAGCTCGGGACCTCACATATTACCCCGGGCAACAAAGTCACTCATTAAGGGATGCCACGAGTCAGAGGAGAGTTCTGACAGCCCTGTTACATCTCGTTCCTACAGCACCTGTGTGATTCAATGCGTAATTTGTTGCTCATTTCCCAAGTCTTCATTGATAATGAAAATATGAAGAAAACAGTGAACCTCTTGTGGATTTAAACGTGGGGCAATGTTCTTTTGTAAATTTCAAATATTGTCATGGGCTCTCGAGTCGGTGTGGCTGTCTTTAAATTAAAAAAAATAATGATGAACAGCGTGAAATAATGCACAAACTGCCAATTTCTCTAAGTACCAGAAGATGAATAGCATGAGGGCATAATAATGCAGTTAAAAATGAAGGATTCTCTATTCTCACATCTCTGAAGTCAATGATAACAGCGTTATCCATGTACTTTGCTCAAAGACTAGAGTAGCATTTTATACAGCAGTGTTTACATTGCTCTATCATCTCTACTGTCAATGCCTCCACTAGAACACCTGACATGAAGATATCAGCTTTTCACGCAATTCTCCATCATTTGATGGTGAGTAAACATTATGAAAAGTGGGTCATAGAACCGTTTCAATTTCAGGCAGTAATCCAGTATTACAGAGTGTATTTTAATTCAAACAAACATCATCCTTGGCGTTTTTCATAACATAAACCTTGTTTAACGCGTCCATAGATTTTGATCAGCATCGGCATGGCCAACGCATCAATCACATGCTCGTATTTTGAAGCTTAAACATATACACATTGGTTGACATGCATCCAAGCACATGTATTGATAACTTGAGACTTTCATAAAATCGATGAAAAATCCCATTCTGAAGTACGATATACGACACTACAGGCTTTCTATTGCATTAAAAGGCTTTTTTAGACATTGCCTTGCATGGGTACTCACTAAAAGATCAGAATACAGCACTCTACCCGTCAAAAATTGATGTAAATGTATCAAACATTAATGTATATTGATACACCAAAGCCGTATCAATACACAAAGGCATAGATTTGATTAGATTATTAGTTAGTTTAAGCCTCCCTATCCGCTACAAAGGCAATCCAAAGAGAGGAAGGAGGAAGACACCATTTAGTATGGAGTTTAGGGAATGTGGAATCTACGCAGAAAGGGCATAGAAACAGTAAGATGAGAAAGAAGTTTATGAAACAAGAGCAAAGTTCAAGAAGAAAGTAGTAGGTGTTGAAAAAACAGGACAGCAGTGAACCGAAAAAAGATGGTCCGTAACAGAACAAAAACCTATGTTATTTCAACAAAAAGGAAGCCTACCTAACCCTTAGCTCGGGCCCTCACATAGTCCCCCTGGGAGCGCTAATTCCCATAGATACAATAGTTGTATCCCCCTGAGGGGACACAAAGGCATAACTTGACTAACTTTTATAATAACAATTAACTTGTTAGATAGTAGCAGGAGACGTCTATTCATAAGAGGGATTGTTGGCATGATGGCCAAGTTCACGGTTTTCAAAGGTAAGAAATGATACACGTAATTGGAAGCCTCATTATCAGAAAGCTAGGCCTGCAACTGAATCTACCCAAAGCGTTATGGCATGACGCTATAGGCATTAATTTCTCATAAATGTTCAGATAAAGACAGTAGCTTAGACCATGAGCTATTCTATGCCTCTTTATCTACAACAGGAGTGTTCCAAAGGGAGGAAAAACGAAGGCACCATTTAGTATTAAAGTGATGGGGAATCTACAGAGTGTGCTTGCACACAAGATCCCCTGTGCATGCAAACACTAAGTTAGGAAGGGAGTGCATAAAAGAAGATAAAAGTTGAAGAAGGAAATAATAGGTACTGAAAGCCAGTTCACCATTGAACAGAAAAAAGATGGTCTGAAAAAAAATTTGTTTCAACAAAAAGAGCGCTATTTCTCGAAATATCTAAGCCTCCGTTCAGGACCTCGCATCTTCGTCCAGGGATCACTAATTTTTACAGACACAATAATTGCATCCCCCTCAGAGGACAAAGACAGATTGAGTAACGAATAGAATAAACGCTTTTGTAAAAGAGAGCACGAGCGTGCTTACTTCACCGATTGTCAACCCAAAGCATGAGTTAGATGCTGTCAAGTCTAGAATTTATTCACATATACCAAGGACATAGGACAATCAAGCTGGTCCTGCTTTGTAGTTAGAGTAGTAGAACTACAGAAGGAAGCATCTTATTTTTGAAGAAATGTAACTTTACGAAATAGAAGCAACACAATGAGGCGTGGGAAAGTCTTACTCTAGTTTATTATATACACAAAATTAAAGCTTGCAGTATTTCCACTTGTAATGACAGCAGAGCGTCAAAGTACCAACCTAACTTATCGAGCGTCTTGGCACTTTTTTCGGTATTATCTTGTATCATCCTAGTGGCAGCAAGCAAGTCGCTGGTGAGCTGGGAGGACTGCTTCAGAGCCATGTCCTTGCTCATGCGGTTCCTCAGCGTCTTGTCTACAGCTCCACTAGGATTGGTGCTGTAGCTGAATAATTCGTTTTTCTCTCGCTGAAAGTAAATCATACATTACAAATCCATGGTAGGAATGATGCTTTTTAACATTAACTTGTTAATGTTAAATTTTAATATTTTCCACGTATAGCCAAACATATTGGTTTATAACTATGAGTGTAAATGTCAGGCTAGTAAGCAAGGTTGAAATTAGTATCAAAGTGCACAATAGATAAGTTCAACATGCCTGATAATTATTCAAGATGCAAACTATAACCTCCAACACATTGTATCTAAACTTCAGAAACATCTCAATTATAATTATTCTTCTCCGCCTCTATTGTTCTCAATATCAAAGCACACAACCCACAAAAACACATGTGCTCTTACTTTCTCTTTCATGCAGATTCATTAAATAAAGCCATTGAATGAGTTTTTCCTGATCAACAATTAGCATAGTAACATCACTAGTTCATGTGTTCTGCCTGTATCTCTTAAGATTTGAAGACCTTTGCTATGCACTATGAGGCATGGCATTGCATTACTCTGTTTGACATGCACATGTGCCAAGTACAAATGATTCACCTCAGCTTATGATAACACATGATACAAAAAATATTGCACAACCTAAACACAGAAACTATTTTCTCATTTCTCTGTACTAGCTACCGGGATGTCATAATATTTCTCATAAAAAATTGATAGTATGCCTGCTCAAGACTTTTAACCTGTTAGTTGCAACTACCAACAGTAGTTGATGGTAATATTTTTACTCTGTTCAGAATTGCTGACTTTGGTTGATTTAAGGGAAGCGAATGGTTTTTTGGGGCCCAAAACTGAAAATGAGATTATTGCTTGAAAATGCTCCTAAACCCTCCCTCTATCACGTAGAAACGTCATTTGGCCCGTTTTGGCAACCCAAACCCCCATAATTACCCCCAAATTGCCCCCCCCCCCCTCCCTGCAGTTGCGCTCAGAGAGACCAGCTGCGGCTCTGCTTAGCTCTGGTTGGTGTTTCGAAAAGTTTTTTCTTTGTTTTTAGACAACTATCCATTCATTAGAGAGGTTTAGTGGTCTCTTGACCTTCTTAGTGAGTGGTTTTGTGCTTGTCCGTCCTGTGAAATGCCTAGAATATCAAATGCAGCTGTTCCCTGTGGCAGAAGATACATTTTCAACTTTGAGGGGCAATTCCAGCTACAGTTTTTCACCTATGGAGGAAATCTTTTTTGCATCGTAAAGATCGAAGTAGGTACTATAAATACCTGATCTAGTTTTTTGATAAATTGATTCCAAATATTTTTATTGCAAAAAAAAAAATAAAATAAAATAAATTTAGGTATAAAAATTCTAAATTTTGTAAAAAAAAATCTGAAGCGATATCAAAAAACTGTCTCGAACATTTGTAGATATGTTCATTGTGAATCGAACAAAAAAACTAATCGTCTCTATGTACAATATTGGCTGAGAAATTGAAATTTTGTGAAATTGGCCGCTGGGTGGGGGAAGGGGGTGGGGGAAGGGGGTGTGGGAAGGGGGTGTGGGTAAATTCTTAAAACTTAATGGGTTATAAATGTTTATTCGAATGTTATAAACATGCTGTGAATACCTCAGAGCTTATTTCACTCCGGAAGTATTTTTTTTTAATTCTTGAATATTTCATAGGGAAAAACCGTTCAAGGCCCTCTGCAGTTTGCAGCAGGTGTTAGTGACTTATTAGTGGTAGTGACTTGTTACAACTACGGAAGATTTATCTGAAATGTTTAAACTTATTAGTAGTGTATTAGTTTGTAAGTTCTGGTGAAAAAAAATATGAAATCTAACAAAGGAAACACTGTGTACTCTGCATTATGGTGTTGGTAACTTTGACCGACATTTTCTCAAAATGTGGTTCATAGACTTTGACGGGCAATTTCTCCTCCAGTTTTGAAGCTATTGAGAAGATTTTTTTGCATCGTAAAGAGCAAAGTGAGTACAATAAATGCTAGTGCGAATTTTTTTTGAAAGGTAGATTTGAACTTTTTTCATCGTCCATAGAAAAAAATAACTATGTTTTTAATATTCAAATAGTTGTCAATTTTTATTTTTTTAGGAAAAACAAAAAACCTTTACTATTTATGGTAGATAATTTGATTATGAATCGAACAAAAAAAGACCATTTGTCTCTCTGTACAATATTGGCTGAGAAATTGAAATTTTAAAGAATTTTCCATGGAGGGGGGAGGGGAGGGGAGGGGAGGGGAGGGGGGTATGGGTAAATTTCAAAATTTTTAGGGCTACAACCGCTTATTTGAATGTCATAAACATGCTGTGAATACCCGAAAGCTTATTTCCCTCCGAAAGTATTTTTTTTTCATTTTTCAAAAAATTCATGGCAAAATTCGTTCGCTTCCCTTAAAAGTTTAAATATCATAGACTTTGTCTTCAACTTTTTACTCAAGGTCTCTATTTTTTATAAGAACAAATGAAAATCTTTTGCAACTTAATGGTCAAATTTTGCCTTTTGAATTTTATCATTTTGCATAGAAAATAGACATTTTGAGTTCATATATTGGCAACTATCAAAAGTACCAGCACAGAAAATGAGATTACTCTTTACTATATCATTTTATACTTTGACTGGGCAACTAAATATCAAGTTCAATATCAAACTCAAATTAAAATTCAATTGTAGTAAACTATTTTTAAAAATACCAAACATGAATTGGATTGTGCCTTCATTTAGCTGTGATTAAGTATTTATGAAAATTGAGTTTGCGACTACTGGTCGGTCAGCAGCATTACAAAAATTACCTCTGTGTGCCACCGGTGGAGCAAGTCGCAGTCAAAGTGTTGATAAATTTGTTAACCAGCTAACACCAGACTGACACACATTCTTCCCATCAAGTGTATCACCAATACTGGATAAGGGCTACACATAAACTAACCCTATCTTCTCATTCCACAAAATTTTCAGAATTCACCTTTTCACACTGCTGGAAAATGATCTCATTTAGACATTATTTCTTTTACTCATATCTTCCTTCCCCCTCAAACATGTTTCCAAAGAAATAAGGTCAAGAGGAATTTTGTTTTGTTTTTACGTCTTATCAAAAAATACAAGTGACAATTCATCTCTAAAGCATTACAACAGTCTGCAATTAAACAAAGATATCACTGCTAATTTCCATGACATTTTAGAAGTAACAACTAAAGGTAACCCATCTCACCTCTGTAATGGCAAGCTGAGCTCTAAAAAGTGCATTTCTGAGGGAAGAATGAGTCTGCTGCAGTGCTGACTCATGCTCTTCAATATCTGCCAGGGTAGCTTTTCTCATTTCCAAATTATCTTCCTCCTACAAAATAGAATACAATCAATGTAAAATTTATTAATTCAAAACACAAACAATAAAACAGCAAATTTTCTACTATCATCTGTCAGTTATGTACAAAGATTTAGCATAGAAAAACATACAAATGAGGTAATTACCCCATTCCAAGTGGTAGAACTATATATAGTTCATCCTAAAAATGGTCCCATTCAGCGCCAGGTCTATATATCATCATTGTTTTATTCCGCACAACATTCTTTTTTATTCCCTGCTACACAAAAGCGGTAGCTGCAATATAAAGACTGCATGTAAAAAAGTGCTGTATGGTATCCTTTTCAGTTTCTTGGACAATTTAAGGCAAGTTCAACAATGAGTTCAGTGTCTTACTAGATGTGAATGTGGGTGGGGGCGTGACTGCGGGCCAGGAGGGTTAGCAGACTTGATCCACTACCTGCTTCCCTACCATTTTCTTGCTCGTTTTCCAAGTTGTGTTGAAATTTATTTACTTGATATTTATTATGTTGATAATAATCATAATGATAATCTCATTTAATAATAATAATAATAATAATAATAATAATAATAATAATAGAAGTAATAATTTAATTTAAAAAATCTTGCATGCATTTGTGTGCAAAAAACTTCATATGCATTCTGTTCAAGCTTTTGACTTTGTATCTGAAAAATCAGTTATCCCATGCAGAAGTACCATTCCAACTGTGAACGTAAAAACACATACAGTCGTACTTTGGTACTCGACCATAATCCGTTCTGAGGTGGTGGTTGAGCACCGATTTGTTCGAACACCGAAACCCCTTATCACTGTCTTTCTTTGGACCCATTATTAAGGGTTAGAGCAACACAAAAAAGTTTAAATCTGGGAAGAAATACTCGAACAAACTGCGTACGTCTTACTCCGCTGGTGGTCCAAGTCAAACTGACGCTTACCCGCTGGCCGAGAAAAGCCGAGGAGCGCGTTCGGGTCGAGTACCGAAAATCTGTTTGAGGTCCGATGCATTTTCTACTCGAATTTTTTGGTCGAGCACCGATTTGGTCGAGTACTGAGGTACGACTGTATGTGCGGTCTATCAACATACCTATAACTATTACTTCAGTACTGAAGTCCCGTATGAAAAATAAAAATCCAATAGAAGTCTATGCATTAGAAATTATTTATATTAAAATTTTTTTTTTCCATCATTTTTCATGAATGATTTCAAATAAACTGTAATAAATATGCAATTTTTATTCCTTTATTTTAAAAAATCAAGTCCAACTTGAAACTGTTAAGCGCCAGAAGCTATATATATAGTCACAAGCACATTACTTCCATTTAGCGGCACGACTATTTATATCTTGGAAAAGTGACTGTCGTAAACAGTGGCAGCTACTATAGATTAGATTAGATTATTAGTTAGTTTAAGCCTCCCTATCCGCTACAAAGGCGATCCAAAGAGAGGAAGGAAGAAGGCACCATTTAGTATGGAGTTTAGGGAACGTGGAATCTAC
>JACJUY010002090.1:81870-117733 GCA_014220935.1 Platorchestia sp. MABIK
TGCCGTGCATAAAAAAGGCAGAAGCAAAATTGTACATCACAAAACCTGTTATGTACCTAGACCTTACATCCTAATGCCCCCCGGCTACCATGACATTTTCCACATTGACGGCAAACATCTCTGTGAAGGGGGGAACGTGAAGTGGAGACACTAATAACACACATAGTTCAATAAAATGTTGCTACATATTTTTTACGAACCCTTCAAAATGAACAAACTACTTTGATCGTCATTGCCACCATTACTGATTCTAGGAATGAAAACACTGCGACCAAAATTCACGTGTCAAATGAAGGATCCATCAGAAAGAGCTGTTTCTCAATCACCAAATTAATTCATTAGTACAACAGAAGTGATGACAGCATTGCGTCCGACTGAATTGAAGTCCTTACGGGGTACTCAAAGAGAAAAGCGCATCGCATAGAGAAGAATTAAAGCCTCGCTAGTAATAGATTTAAACGTTCATTTGTAAGAAAGACGGAACAATAAATCAACGAGAACTAAAAGAGGCTGAAAACTTACCTACTTTTAGCACTTGTTTTCTACGACCACGAAACCAACGTAACTTGATTTTTAGACGAACCTACTACAATGCGATAATTGTTGCACAAGAGAACGACATTCAACGTAACAATAGAGTAGCCACCAGCGGATGAACAATAATCTGCTGGGCCAACTACGAGTCAGAAATATGAAAGCCAACTCAATGAACCGTCCCCTGAAAAAAACAATGGACTTAGTTTACATCAACTAGCCCAAAGAGAATATCTTAACCGAGGCTTCCAACCAACGATGCAGAAATATGATAGGCCTTGTCATCACGATATTTTACCTCACTCTATAGATATACATTTAAATTGATCTTGCCCCCTATAGCTCCAATGCCTGATGAAAATAAAAATGCAATCTCGACTATTCACAGTGAACTTTGAACAACTGGAAATATACTTGGTAGCAGTGACGAGTGTTTACAGTAAAATTGCATGGGTTCTATCTCTGCTTCGGTAAAATTCGTGTCTCTAAATACTATACACTCATAAAACGAGGCCTAAACTCGCTGAGATTTAAACTGAAGACACGAGCGCTCCAATACACGAGAATGCCTTGGCGGGTCCCAATGCAGCTATGTCGTTCAGTCTAAGTCGAGATAAATTTGTAAAAGAATGATGAAGATGTAAACCTCACAGATATGCACGATTCTCTTTTGTTAAATATATTAATTGAGTAACAATAGAAAAATTCTGATAAATGTATGAACAGATTATCATCATTTATTTTGGTGCAACAAGCCTGGGGACAAATTTTTTGAACACTGATGGACTCTAAATACATTTCAATTTTACTTTTGAAATGACGTTTCAAGGACAAGTACTACCAGTATGCTCCTCTTACCGAGTGGATCTCAGGTACTTGTTCCCAACATTTAGCTTTTTTCCTTGCAAGTGATACAGGAACAACTTTTCCATGCGCATCTTGTTTGGAATAGAATAGAAAATGGAAACAGAAACGAGGCAAGTGGCTCATTCTAGGGTTGTCTTCAAGTTCCCAACCGTCAAACGCCAATCACGCACAGGCACCAAAGAAAAACATTAACGATAATCAATTTTCACGCGCAAGCGCACCTGTACTTTGAGGTTGACAAAATTTTTTTCAACGCGGCCGCTACGCCAAGTGAAGTTCCACGATTTCATGGTGTTCTTCGCATATCAGTAATATTCAAACCAAGATCCCCTCTTGTTTCTGCCACGTTGACGCTACTATCTGAATACAAGATCGTATATACACCGTTTAAAGAAACGCAGTTTCTGAAAAGACCAGCTGCATTATGAATGTAGGTTTTTCTCTTCAAATAGGAGACAGAGGGAATTAGAAAATGAAAAGCACAAATAGTCCACCTATTGTATTTTCTACTAATATTAGTTACGTCAATTAAATTGAGGTCAACAGAATAGACGAGTCACATAAAACTACAACTTCAATCCACAATAATACACCGCTGATTAAGATGTAGATATCTAACGTCACATTTGAGAGTCACATCTTTCCCTAAAATTAAAACACCAGTATAGCATGAAGACCCTAAATATTCCATTCCACACAAGGGAGCTATGCCCCACGAAAAGTTAAAATTAAATCTTAATGAATGTTTATAAGATATGGAATTTAATGAAAACAGAAGCCAAGCGTACAGTACCAAAGTAGACAAAGGTAGGAGAACTTGGCACCGAGACGGCGGCGTAAGTGCGAGCCTCACCGGAGAGGAGGTGCTGCGGCAGCAGAGTGCGGGCCAGCGCAGTGAGGTAGTTGTAGAGGTGGTTGCCGTGCAGCAGCTGGTCTATGGCCTCTTGCTTGCTGTTGTCCATCAAGTTGTTCTGGATCGTGCGCCCCACAGACCGCGCCCCGTCGATCAGCTGCAGAGCATCACAAGTATGGTCACATGTTTCACACGCCCAATGGTGCAGATAGGAGGTGAAAACAAACTTTACTTTTTGATCAAGATGTAAAATAAATGGACAGGTTCAGAGCGCAAAACTGCAAAAATATGTCACGGCACTTGGGTCAGTAATACATAGACAAACAGGAGTAAAATGAAGAAACGCATTAGGGATGAAATTGTCAAATCGATAGATTAAGATGAATTAAACAGATAAAAGAGCCGATGTAATCAGACACTTTAGTCTTGTGCCACTCCAAACGCACGCATCACGGAAGCCGAAGGGCATGAACAGTTAGAAGAAGTATGAGTGATTTGAAAGGGATTGCAGAGACGATGCACAACATACTCGTATTTTATGTTTTCTTTTTCCCCTCAATAGGATGAAATTAAAAACACTGCATACTAGGCGCAGGAAAGCAAGTACATCTCGCACGTCATGGCTGACCATGGAGTACACGAAATTCTTTCAGTAGATCGGAGTTGAAAGTATCATTTAAGATTTTCTATTAGTGACGATTTCAAATTTTTTAGTACAACTGTATCATCGTACTGTGCCTTCCCTCAAAAGCTCAACATAAAAATCGTAAAAAAGGCGGAAATACATTTCTGTGATCTCACGTGAGGAAATGTGTCAATAGCAAGTGAGTCCGGTCCGTGAGTCTGGTCAGCAGTGCATCTCATGAGGCAAACTAGCTTGCTGCATAGCAGTTTGGCAGTTTTCTGGATGCTGCTGCAAAGGCGACTGCCCTCACCCATAAAAAAAGCTATTGCACAAGACATTCTCATGTTGAGTCAAAGATTGGCTGACCCTTTAGAAGTTCAACACATTTGTGCCGCAGGTTAAGTTTCTAATCATTGCCCACAAGGGTCGCCAGTAATGAACTACAGCCATGCTAACTCATTCGAACATTACTCGCCTGCATTCGTTTCTACGATTATGACACTGATGCAGTCCTGACTCAGTGGATCAATGGTTAGTGGCTGTGGGGCTTCTTTCTCTACAACAACCTTATATTCTACAGCAAGGTGAGACTAGTTATAAGTGGTAAAGTACGAGTGTACCACATTGTCCCTAAATGCATCTGGTACTCGGAACCTTAGCAAGCCTTTTTACATTTCACTTCACGCCTGCTTGTTTTTTGTCTCATTTTATTACCCACATTTACAACAAAATGGCCTCGACCTATTTTTTTTTTATGGTTCATTTTATTGCCTTCCTCTGATTCATGGCTTTCTAAGATGAAAAAAAAGACGTTGGACAATGAATCACACAGCGAATGGCTCTCATCTTCAAAAACTGTTGAAGATGCGGACAAAATCCAAGATCATGTGTAATCCGATCGTTCTTCGCCGGTCAGAATGATCAAGGAAGAGCAGAATTTCCCTCATACCACCGTTCCGAGATTTTGACGTTGAATTAGACGATAAGAAAAATTTGCTCAAAAAGAGTTCCACCATAACCTTTCAGAAGACCAAAATTACATCAGGAGGAAAGGTGCCTCGACTTTTCAGAATCGATTGGAATACCTTAGAAATTTGCGCCACCCCATTTTCTGGAATCCTTAACGAGTAAACTATTGTTTTAAGACAACCCGGAAACCAAAAGCCGGAACATGGAGTGACCCACAACCGCTCTGAGGTCCTAAGAAAGAGGGATGAGGAAATCGACGATCAAATAGATTATAAGTTAGTTTCAGTCTCTCTTATCATAACAAAGATGAACAAAGAGAAGATAGATGAAGGCACTATATTGTATAAAGTTACGGGAACGCGGAATCTATGCACAGGATCTCCAGCGCATAGAAACAGTAAATTGAGAAGAAAGGTTAGAAAATGAGATAAATGTTGTAGAAAAAAGTTAAGACGTGCTGAAAAACCGGAGAGGAGTGAACCGAAAAAAGATGACCCTTGTTAAATCCTCATGATATAACCGCCCTACATCTACATTATAAAGGAATCGCTACGAGGAATACTGAAATGCCACGTATGGCCAACGACTTTCATCTCCTCGAAAAGAACTGTACTTAAAGATATGCTCTCGCGGATAAGCACAAACTTCGAATCAACTCCACAATCTGCCTCTTGTGCTATTTCCTTCTACAGCATCACCAGACGAGGCTACGCCTTACCATCATCACCATCTTCCCTCTTCACATCATTACCACGACACAACCGGGGGACTACAAGTTCCAGTTATCAGATACCTCTTTCTCATTCCTCTATCACAATGTACTTCTTGTCTTTGTAATCTTAATCATCTTGGATATCATTCATTTCTATTGATTGAATGCGGGATCCTAATTAATGTTTATCACTATCGTGGGCTTTTCACTTATTAACAATTAACTGCTGCTGTAACGAGTTTGTTCCCTAACGTAGAGACGCGCCCTCGGCCACTCAAGCCTAGCGAGCAACAGGAGTCTTACGCAGGGGTTTGCCTGAGACAGTCGAGAATGTTCCCTCAATAACTTAGATATTGAAGAGAAACGGTACAAGATCATATAAAACCTATTGGTGTCTTCCCCCTGCGGTTCATCGCCTTTAGCGATGAACCCGCTTTGCTTTAAACGATTGTAAAAGTGACAATTGACCAAATCATCGGGAGATTCATCTTACTCTAATAAATCGTGAATACGGATCGTAAAGCAACCGGCCTTCCCGCACATACTTCGACAACGCCCAAACTGGATCCCGCAGATAAGTTAACATATTTACTAAATGTCTAACCAGCTTCTCTCTCTACAGAATTTTGATATACTAGATGTCTGCGTTAATAAAGAACCTTTGTAATCTTTTGTGTCTTTAATTTCCAT
Source organism: Platorchestia sp. MABIK (assembly GCA_014220935.1). NCBI lineage: Eukaryota > Metazoa > Arthropoda > Malacostraca > Amphipoda > Talitridae > Platorchestia > Platorchestia sp. MABIK. The sequence goes on from JACJUY010002090.1 coordinate 87,121, forward strand.
TGTAAGTTAGGAAGAGAAGATGAAGAGATGACGATGATAATGATGATGATAAAATAATGATAAAATGCACATTAATAATAGCCTTCAGCTTTGACCTCACGCTTACCGAAAAACAGAGATAATTAATTAATTATGACGGCCGCTGTTAACAATTGATTTACGATAAATATTATTCGCCCCAGTATTGGGCTGGTGGCAGCAAAATAATACCTAAAAGAATATGATTCGGTTAGAAATTATCAATCTAACTTTCGATGCGATGTCATGTTTGAAATAAATCACTAAATGTGGAATAAAGAAAAGGACACCCATTACAATGGTGAATCATCGGTGGGATCCAAAAACAAACATCCATAACAATGGCTTGGCAGGGGTGAAATCAAAACAAACGAATCCATTACACCCTCAACAAAACAATAAACACACTTCATTTCAATAAATTTAGCTCAAACTCTCATAAACATAGGGTCCATTAAATTAAAGGACTCAATTTTAGATCACTATATATATCTCTACAACAATTCAACTATCCGTGAAAACGTGGATGGGAACGTTAAAAAAAGAGAGACAATTTCAGCCTTCAATATTTTCTTTGAGAAAATTGCAATAAATTAAGAGTTGGGCTGAACCTTCCTAACCACAACGATAGTGTAGGGGTTAAGAAGAAGGAAAGCCCCATTTAGCATGGAATTAAGGGAACGGAGAATCTATGCACAAGGAGAATCCGACACCCTCTGCATAGAAATTACTAGATAAAATTTGAAGAATAAAGCAATAGGTGCGGAAACGGAGTAAAACAGTGAACAGAATAAAGATAGTCCGTATCAAAACAAAAAAAATTATTATATGTATTTCAACAAAAGGAAGGCCAACCTTACAAATTCAACACAAGACCCCACATATTCTCCGATAAATTTTCTATACAGTAATGTATTTACGTACCCCACTTGACGACCACATAAATAGAATCAAGGCAGAATCAAGGCCTAGGTGGTCATACAAGCCAACAATAGAAGTGGTGCTTTGGGCGAATCTATTCCTTATTTCAATGTTCTCTGTATACGAAGTACAAATCAAATGAATAATTGAAGCTACAAACTTAGTACCCACTCATACTTTTGTGTAATTTTTACACGTGTCAATCATGCAACTTACCAGATTCAAATTGAATGTGCGCCTCATAAGTGCCCCGTCTCTGCCCCATAAGGTACTTCCATACGTGCTCACCTTAGATCCCTGCAGGGCCCCAGTGCCCGCATATATCTGACTAATTTTGTTGCCATTATCCTTCCACATGTCCTCAAACTTGGAGCGCAGCCGGTGCCTGATGACGCCACTGGAGGCGGCCTCGCCGAGCAGCTGCAGCATGGCGTCGAGACGCTCCAGCCCCAGGAACGTCTGGATGCGGTTGGTGCGGTCGAGGCAGTCCAGGCAGTTGGTTCGCATCGTGCCTTGCTGCTCCTGTGCCACACACACGCGAGTCCTTACTGTTTCTATCAACATTTCGATCATAGCAAACAGTAGAGAACACACTTCTGAAGCATTGAGCTACGTGGAGCGTGTTTGTCTACACACGCGTGTGTAATGAAAACTAGTAAACCTGAGGGCAGCTGTTCTTTATGATCAAACATATTCAAATCGCTCAACAGCTTGCAAGCAATGACGAGCAGCAAAAGGCGCTCAACACGGTTAACACTGCATGTAACATGCGACAAGAAATTAAATGGCTTATTAATGGTAGAACTGGTGCAATCAAGCCCAATTTCATTGCTTAACTTTAAATTTAGCCTGAAGGATAAATGGAATGTCAACAATTTATTTCATCAGGAGCTCTCTGAGTCGTGTAGTCAAAACTATTTTCAAAATTATGTAAGAGATTTAACACAGAAAATAATTAAAAGGGAAGCAACGTAGGATGACATGCATAATGTGTTATTTAATTTCAATCCACATAACGAGGAGAGTGCGCCCCATTCAGGACTTTCTTCTTTGTTATTGAACCTAGAGAAATGAAATTTAGTACATTGATAGGAAATGCAACTAGGAATCATTGGTCTTCTATAAAGATATGCGAATTTTTTGGTAGAAAACGAGATATTTTTAGAAAACGGAAATTTTTTAGTGAGGGATTCTAAATGCTTTTCCACCTACAGTTTTTCAAACACGTTGATGATTTTGGTATCATTGGATGCGGAAAGACCAGGGCATTACGGGATGTAAACAAGCATTCTCTAAAGTAATAAAAAACAGAAAAAAAATTCGAAAACATTTTTGGTGCCAAAAATTTTTCTTTGTGACGTCACAACTTTTGATTGTAACAAATTTCAAATTGCCCATTTACACCCCGTAATTTCCACGTTTTTCCGCATAAAATGATACTAAAATCTTCTACGGGGCTCAAAAACTGAAGGAGGAGAAGCATTTTGGAAGACAAAAAAAAAAAATTTTCAGTAGAAGCAAAAGCAGGAAAGCAATTGACTTTGAACACCTTTTTTTTGAACACCCAGCGAGACACTGAGCTCGAACTGTCACCAAGGTCTGCAGACTATATACACAGTTGCCACATTTCATTTTTTGAGCAATAATAATAATACAGTCATAGAGAGACGAATACCCTTTTTTGGCCGTACTGCAGCGCGCCAGAGCACCTCAGGACCGCCTACACACTGTACCTCTACAACACCTACACACTGTACCTCTACAACACCTACACACTGTACCTCTACAACACCTACACACTGTACCTCTACAACACCTACACACTGTACCTCTACAACACCTACACACTGTACCTCTACAACCCTGCCATTCTTGTAGAAGAAGAGATTGAAGTCGTTAATTTGCTGTTGAATTTGAGGCTGGAGTCTCTTGGCAAGATTTTCTGTGTTGCCACCACGACACTCCTGGTGGAAGTCGAACACGATGTGGGGGCAATCGCTGCTCCACGGGCAGCTCTGGTGCTGCAGCTGAAACACAAGCCTTACTCATTAATGAGACCCAACACTAGCATTTACTTCACCTTAAGACATTTCACACTGAACTAGCAAAGCAGCATTTAGCAAGCTCAGTGTAAAATGGGCCTAAGTTAGCCCTATACCAAAAGTAAGCATTGCCCGTCTACCTCAACACACAAATTTGATCGCTAAATCAATTATTGACGGCATAAATAATTGAGGGTATAAACAGTTCAGGATATAAATAATTGAGAGAATAGATGAATTATTGACACTTTATGATGTGCATAAAAACTCCAAACTACAACACTTGGAGCGAGCAAAAATATGAGCAGTAGAGCCCGTAGCGCACTCCTACACTTCAGAGAGCCAGACTTTAAAATATCAAATAAATAAATATTAGCATGGCAACCCTCCAGGGCAGTCGGATGCAGAGTGCTCTAATTAAAAAAATCGAACTTCAGCATTTTAGCCAGAAAAAACGTCACGCAGCGTAGCTAAGTAGGCATAAATTTTTGCCAGCGGCAGTACCGCCAAGATGATGTGAATCGTTTGAAAATCAGGCTTCAGTGGTGCTACAGCATAGTAGCGGTAGTATGTACCTCCTTGTGACCAGACAACTCGGAGTAAGAGCAATACAAAAAATAGCTCAAGAGCCAAAATAAAAACGTTTTAGTAATTGCGCCAATCAAAAGCTCACCAAGTTGAAAGGAGAATGCATTCTAGAAGGTAATCTTCACTTGCGTCTGACGGTCGCTCTGAGCAGTTCCACTGAGTAAGCCCCATGTGATCACCTTGCCTAATAGCCAGCGCCACACTTCGCCCACAAAATAAATTACCTGGAACAGATGAGAGAGAGCTGCTTCTCCCTGGCTTTTGCCAGTGATGCCAGTGCCGAGCACGTTGAGCACCACAAGCGCGCCGTACTTCTGCCGCAAGAAGCGCATGTGCTCGGAGAATGCCTTACTGCTGATCGTCGGCTCACGGGACATCTTCACCTTGTGCGACCCAACCTGCGAAGTGCGGTCAATGCAATCTTAATTTCAACCCTTGCTGCTGATCACATTTCTCGACGATCATTGCATTCCTGAAGTTGTAGAAATATCGAATTGCTTTGCAGTCTGGGTTCCCTGAGATGCACCAGTTCCAAAGCAGTTTGTGCACTAAAACTGATTAAATTCTCCGAATAAAATATTACGGGAATATAAACCGCTATTAAGCAGAAACATACCTAAAAGATCTAGCTCATTTCCAGACAAGGATTCCGAAATGAGTCAATTTACCTCCTCATTAAAATCCCCATAACACTTATTTAAGTAGGACAGATTACTCTACAGTAAATAGCCAACGTATCACAACGGACATTTGGACTTTAACCAACAACTCACACACCTACGTAGAGCAGAGCCACAAACGCTTCAAATCCCTAAAATTGTGGAAGCTCTAAAATTAAGCCGAAAAATAACCGTCTCCAACGTAATCAGGGCAGAGCCTAGCACTAAAATCCCAAAAAGAAACTAACTGAGAAATCTTCAGCAATACAGCTTTCAACAGTAATTCACCAGTAGCACAACATCTGTACATACAATCTCCAAAATTTGTACAATTCACAATGATTAAGAAATTTTGGCGAGCAAAACCCTAAGTTACCCAGCTTTTTCTGCAACCCTCGTTCATGTTAAACGCACCTCACGCCATCACCCAGTTCGGGTATTTCACAGTTTTAACCATGTACCACGAGTCGTATCTGGAAACAGCACAGGGATGATGAACTATTATGGACCAACTCCTAACTTTCGTTCTAAGATCTTTTCTCACCGAACACTAGCTTCTAAGATGTATACAGGGTGTTTCTGAACAAGAGCTACAATATTGCACACCAAACAGAAAATGGCCAAATGAACACTTTTTCTTCTATGAAATTTTTCGCAAAAAATTCGAGTGCTTGAGATTTTAGATGTTTATTGTTTTAAAGGATGAAATTTAATAACACAATTACTCGCAATATATATTTTGAATTTACCTTACAAAAGTTGTTCAAAATGTGTTCCACCAACACCAATGCACATTTTAAATCTTAGCCTTAACGATTGCCGGATATTAGGAAACACGTCTGGCATTTCAGAAATCTCACCAGCAGCCCCTGCAATTCTGGTCACGAGATCTTCCTCAGATTCAATGGGTGTAGCATAAACAAGGCTCTTCATGTTTCCCCAAAAAAAGAAATTGAGTGGAGTCATGTAAGGAGATCTAAGAGACCATGCAACACTGTGGTACTGTGTGGTCACCTGCTGCCCCACCAGTGACAAGACTCACGTTGAGGCCTGGCTGCTCCCAGAAGAGCGGCACGGTGCCCCGCGTCTGCACGTACGACAAGATGGCCCCATCGAGCGTTTCCACGTGCACCAGCTGCTCCGTCTCCACGAAGTTGGCTACGTGTCCGTAGTCGTCCACGCCTCTCATCATGAACCTGCACAAATGTTTGGATTGGAGCATAAGTAATAATTACGAGTTCATGTTGAATAATGTAGTTTTTATTTTGTCAAAACTTTGCACACACAGAACTAAATAAAGTGAAAAATTCCACAGTCGATCAAGTCTGTGCCGGCACACGAAACATTGCACCTTAATTACCAGCAGGTGCTCAGGCGAATGAAGCATACTATAAAACACATCAATGACACGCACATGCTTCACAGCTTTGCTACGGCGAACGAATATTATTTCCAAAATCGTTTTTTTAATAATCAACATAGAGCTAGGAACCGGACGTTACCTGGACATCAACCTAATGCTATGAAGAATTCCATGTATTTTAATTGAAAATAATTGATACATCTGCTTTGATTTCGGCGGCACAACACAAAATTAAATCCCCAATTTTTACCATAGGCTGTAACAAAGCCCAGTGTGGTGGAAGAATAAAGAAATAACTAGAAGACAACAGCTTTGCACAATTTGTTAAATAACCTAGGGAAGCTTTGAAGTAAAACAATAGACGCACGTGAAATTGAAACATAAAAATTTGGAAGTTCGCAAAATAAGGAGACGAGGCGCTCAGGACAAGCATGAAATGAACACGAGCCTCCACTGAAGCAGTTTAAACTTCTTTGGCAATTTCCTAGCCAATAAAAGCCTCCAAACATGAATAACAGAAATTGTGGCCAAATGACATGTAAGCTGCTACACAACACAAGGTGCCACTTTGCAAAGCTCCTCAACAAAAAATAGAGATCAGAGGTCACGCCACCATTAAACCATCATTAAACACTATTGACACATCCAGTCAATTTCAGTATTTTGATCGTCGATCCAATCATCCGTTTTCGTGCATATTCGCGATTTATCATCCTTTACTGTTGGTGAAATGAAGCAAATGAACGTTTAGCAGTATTTTCGATTTTGAACAACGATAACAGTGTTTCCCAGTGGTTCATGTCATATTTTGTAGGATAAAATACTTTTAATGTAACATCACGAGAAGCCACCATTTCAGGATGATCGAGGCGACAAAGTGCAGAAACTTACGCTATTTCAGGGTAACCGACTGTACAAATGACTTGTCACATTTAACATCATTATTTAACATTTTCATAATAATGATGAAGTTAATTGACTGGGCGTTGCGGAAGAACGAAAAGCAAAAATGCCTGATAGATACCAGAGAGCACACAGACCTGGTGCCAGCACGCTCGCAGCTGAGGCGCGAGACGACATACAACTTTGGCGAGTGGTTGCCCATGTAAACAGAGCTGAACTCGACGCTGCCGCAGATCACCTTCAGCAGCCACGCCTCGCAGTTCACGTTGAAGCGCTTCAAGTGCAGGAACAGCATCCGGTTCCTGTGCGCACACAACTCACTGTCGTAAAACACGAATCTGATCCGACAGAAAACGCTTAGGAACATTTATAAATTCACCCTAAAGGTGCAGGGTTTTTCCTCAGCAGGTCTGAAGATGTTCCAGCAAGTGGCATCACAAGCACTTAAAAAAAAGAATTTTGTTAAGAATAATTTGGAATACCCATGAATACAGCAATCACAAAGAACATTGATGCAATTTGACAAAGCTATCAGAGGTATGGTGTTTGCTCCCGCGAGATGGCGCTGTGGAGGCGTGCACGCCAACTGTGGGCTGCAGCATCAGTTGGCTAGTGGCTGTGCTCATGTGAGGCTCATTGCATGTGCGTTTGGTGCATTGTCTTTGGTGTTACTTGGCAGTTGGACTGCTGCAGTATTAATCTGTCTGACTGTATAATATTCGAAGCCTTGTGCGTTTTCGTGCAGGGGATTATTTGTTTTTAGACCACAAGGGGAAAGAAAAAGTATTCCCTTATCCCTCATCTATTTTAGGGCCTGCTGGTTATTTATTTATTAAAAGCACATAAGCAATAAAAACATTATTTAATAAAAGCACCATTTCCACATGCATGTTTCACTCTCTGTACTCAGGTATACAATTTCAGGCTTTAATACAAATGAAACATATTTTTTTCGAGTCAAGAACACATTCATAGCCACGTTTCGACTGAGTATATGCTCACATACAACATCCACACAAATCATTTACTCAGCCATTAACCGAAATATTCTGCCCTTACTTTTCTAGCTAGAACTGTACCATTTCAAATGATTTTACCAAAATGCCAAAGTTCACCTATCGTGAATACTTCACAATCGTTTTCATGAGTACTTATACGCATACTCTACCACAGTTAATACCAATTACCAATAACATCTAAGTATGATTTCTGTCACGGTGGACACGCTACCTCTCCAGTGCAACGGAGACAAACTCAAGGTTTCGACATTTCACGAGCTATGAGACACCCCTCAGTATCTTTTCTTTCATAAAGGAATTGTAAACCAAACTACCACAACTTCCACCCACCGCTTTCACAACTCATATCGATGATATAGAGAATATCCATATTTTGGAGTGTAGAACTGACATCGTGACCTCTACTGCACCTCACTGGAAGTAGCTGGACAGCCTTCATAAAAAAAAGGAAGAGCAGCAAACTGGAGCAACACTAGGCAAAGAGCACACAGCCCAGCTCACCACCACAATACACCACACAGCTCACCAGAAGAACCTGTTGTCGCTGGCATCAGTCTTGGCCCTGCGCTGAGCACAGAGCGTCAGGTCCAGAGGCCGCTCATCTCCCGTCCCACTGACGCTGAAGTAGAAGCTCTCGTTACCCAGCACTTTCTTGATTTCCTTCACCCAGTTCTCTTCATCCTGCAACAATGCATTTAATCACTATTGCACATCCATTATAAAGTCTTTCGCACTTTTTCTAACGAAACAATGAAGATTTTAAAAGATGAAAAGAGAAAAAGGTAGTTACTGAAAGGTGGACTTGTATCTAACTTTTCCCAATAATTTTAGATGAAACGAATTTTTAAGCTTCTTTAATTTACATGACTCGATCTTAGTGAGGTCAATAAGTGTAGAACAATACGTACTTTTTTCGGTTGGAATTTAAATGCACGCTGATCTTGCAAAGAGATATCCAGGTGATGAAATATCCAATATTGTGAGTGATAACTTGCTAGATAGATTCCAAAACTCTTCAGTTGCATTCTACATTGAAATGAAATCGCCACATAGAGCTTAGCATAACAAACAGCTAAAACTTGGATGCCAAAAAACTCTTGAGTCCTTGCATGTTTGTCATTGAAATTTTAGCTTCAAGTGATATTAGCAAGAAAAAGAAAAATCAGAACGCATTTGATGCATTCACAATATGTAATTCATTTGCACAAACGACCAAGTTATATCATATATTTGTCTGAAAAAGTCATATGGAAGGGGAATGGTGAAATCTAAAATAGAGGGAATTAGATGCACAGTAGCCCATGAAAATTAAGTACACCATTCAATGATATTGATGGAATGAAAGACTAGAACAAGACAGCAACTCAAGGGACACAGAAGTCACTCTAAGCCTTTCATATCCAAGTGTAATGGCTCAGTAGATGATGCCGGGTTAATCTTTCATGCTCAACCACAAGGCAAATATTTCTAGAGACGAGTGAAGCCACTACTATGTTTATCATTTTGGTGGTGAGGAGTGGAGCCAGTTTTATTTTAATCATTAGTAGTTATGAAAAGTGAAGTCCTTCATCATTTTCAACACAATTCATGGATAACTTGACCTGAGCAGACGATTAAAGCAACAGGTTAGCCGATATTTTGTGGGTGACCAAAAATTTCCTGCTTGGGTTACTGAAAAAGGAATTCTAGAAGAACAATAAATGATAATTATAACAAAGCAATAAATGCTGATCTTAACTGCGATGAATGCTGCCATTTGACCCCATTACCACCTCCATACGCTGAGAGGATGTCATTCTTCATCACAGCAGAAGCCGTCATTACACAGCTCAATTGACCAAAGATGTGCTGGAATAGTTAGTTTGGAAAACGTTGCTCTATTTTCCAGATTTTTTAGACTTGAATGCTGAAAAATTGCAACTTTGTTTGGAAACTACAAAACCATTCTGATGGTTGTACAGATGATATCGATTGAGAGGGTAGGAAACCAACTTGGTTTATATTTACATCAAAAACTTTCAAGGATTTTTCCCCACAAGTTTCGTAGGAGTGGCTGCGAGTGTCATCGCAGCGGCCTCCAGTCGCTCAGGGGTGTGGGACATAATTCTTACATGATTTTTTCCAACAAATAAGTTTCCAATAACTAAAATCATTGGTTAGCCGCCATTACATTACTAATCTGATTAATTTTTCAATACAGTATAACCGATTGAATCAGATGAGATGTCTGTATAACAAAGGTGTTCCAAAGGGAGGACAGAAACATTTAGTATGAGTTAAGGGAACGCAGAATCTATGCACAAGGTTTGTAGAAACGGTAAGCTAAGATAGAAGATTATAAAACAAGATAAAAGTTGAAGAAAGTAGTAGATGCTGAAAACCAGAACAGCAGTGAACTGAAAAAAAGACGGTCCATAGCAAAAAAATCTATTCTATTTTAACAAAAAGAAGGCCTACATAACCTTCAGCTGGGGCCTCATTTATTCCCCCTGGGAGTGCTAATTTCTACAGATACAATATCTGCATCCCCCTGAGGGGTTACAGTGTAACTGACGACTCCAAGAACCTGCTACCCTAAAAATTGCCCATCTTTCACCCGATTATTTCCTTATCTGCTCAGTAAGCCTTCATGCTTTAAACTATAGAAATTGTTTACAAATATTGGATTCCTTGCATTTGGTCATACATCAACAGTTTAATAAGCTAATCCTTTGCTCTGAATTAATTTTTCTATTCCCTTTCTATGAACACTCGCCGGAGTTGACCTTTTTTCGATCGCACCCCTCGTGTTGATTCTTGAAGTTTCACCCCCGTGACCTCACTACTACCTGCCCCTCTTTGTCAGTTATGCCACGTGAACCAGCTTGAAAAGAGTTGCCATGGGCTTCATCGGTGCAGCCCATGATAAATTTTTAATTACTTTCAAATGATAATGAGAAGATCTGAAGTCGATCAATAAATCATCGACATTAAGATAGAAAGTTCTTTTGAAATTTTGTTTGCGTGGTTGCTACGTTCTGTAAAAATTTTTTTACAAAGTTCACCCATTTTCTCCTTCATAATTTTATGCACTAATGTTTTACATTTACCAGGCATCTGTGAGTACTTCTGCAAAATAAAGAAATCATAATTCTTGCACTAGTATTATTTCCTATAAGCCAGAATTGTGTGAGCTCTATAATCTGAAAATGTAACAAGTTATGTTGATTGCTCTTATTATAAGCTCTATTAAAACTACGCATTACATCTGTCCCTAATTAATATAACAAAACAATATCACATAAGCTCTGTGAACTTCTGACTTAACTTTGTAACAGCACGCAATAATGGATTAGGTTAGATAAGTTCCCTAACCACAACAAAGGTATTCCTAAGCAAGGAAGGATGAAGGGACGATTCACCATGGAGTTGAGCAAATCCATGCACGAAGTGTCTTCACACCCAGGATTTCTTGCGCATTGGAAAAGTTAGTTAAGAAGTAAGTTTGTGGAACAAGATAAAAGTTGAAGAAGAAAGTAATAGGTACTGGAAAAAAGACAAACACTAATGTACCCCTTGATGAATCTATGGAATTTTGTTTGACAACATTTCTTTCTACAATATTTTATTGAAAATGATGGACACCAGTTTGAATAATTTTTAAATTCTCACCTAAAAAATTTGTAGGTTGTTTTAAATAGTGTCATATGCCCACAACTGAATGAGTTAGCCATGGATTTTAGCCTTTCTCTGAGTTTGGCACATAATTTTTTACTCTATTTAGAGGAAAATTTTACGAGTTTGTCTTCCTAAATTCAAATATGTATTTTGCCGACATTACTTACATCATACCTTATTATTGAAGTCACAAGATCAAGAAATCAGTTTTTCAATATGTTAGTAAAATTCCCCTCAGCATTTATTTTACAATTAAGAATGAAAAAACTGTGAAATAGAATAAAGTCAAACTATACATTCATTTCGTCAGTTCATGGGAGACTACTTTCACTTGCCTTTGTTGGTACCACTTATTTCACCTATACAGTATTTGCAAAAGTCAAGTCAAATATTGAGTCAAAACATTATCAAATAGAGCACACTGCATTTCAATAATGTATGATATATGTACTCCACAAAAAATTAACAACCAATGGAAAATGTTCACGCACAATAATTTTATGAAAAATTTTTGATAACCAGATAAAAAATTTTGGTCATAAATTTCTGCCTTCTCCCGCAACTTTGACCATAACGAAGCAAAAAACTTTTTGACCAGAGATTTTCAAGTCCTGCTGTAATTTTCAGTAGTCTAATTTCCCACGGTTACTCAAGCTGCGAATTTAAAGGCAAGTTCTTGGTACACATTTACCGATGTGCACATTGTTATGGGAATACATTTAAACTTGCTCCTGTTGTTAATAGGAAAGAGTAAAATGATGAATACCTTGATATTAGCTGTGTATTGTGTACGTGTGCAACTTCTGCTAGCAGTCATTTGTTTGAAGTACAGGGGAGTCACTTCACCACAGTGAACATTAATTACACAACTAATGCAGCTATAAAAAAGCGTTACACACGAAATGAAAGAGAGAATCCTTAAATTCTATTTTGTAGCAATGCTGGGGATTTGAAGAAAATATTCAAAATGGTGAAGTGACTTTTGTGCTACCCTGTACTACATTCCGTTTTATTCGCCATGCTGAGCATTCAAAGTTTTCTCTTAGAAACAGGTTGGTTTTTTCATGTCCTCCTTATCTACTATTGGAGACTGCAAAAATAGTTTCAAAAACCCTTTTACAATTTTCTTATACTTTATAAAGCAAAAAAGTTATCGGGAGGCTTCCTGATTTTAAGTAAAAAGGAGAGAACTAAAAATACCGTATAAAACGTTTACTCTAATTAAAAATTGCAAGTAAAACCATAAAATTGAACGATTCGATCATTCGCTCATCTTCAGCAAAAAACAAATTTACCTGGAAATACATGAAATGAATTAGAAAGTGGATAAATTGAAGAAACAAACAAAAACTAACCTTAAAAAATTACCTGTTAACTATTGACAACGGAAAAGAACTAAATTGGTGGTTTAAAATCGGCTTATCTCTTAAAATGAAAAGAGACTTTAAAATCCTTACATCGGAGGCAAATGTAGATCTTGTAAGAATTTTAAAATTACTGATGTCAAACGGGCTATTGCAATGCTCTGAATGATCCCTAATAGCTGAATGTGAAGGACTAGCTAAAATATTTCCTGTGCGGTAACTCCTACCTCGATGCTCGGCCCCCCTGCAGCCTAGAGTACGCGACGTCAAACCGACGTACTCAGATGCACATCGTGCACAACAAAATTTGTAAATTAGGGAGGCCTGCATCGCGGTAGGAAGAATGTCTTTGAAACGAAAAATGAGCCTATTTTGAAACTATTAACTAAAACCACCTTCAAGTTTATGCCCGGGAAGTATCTAACAAACAAATCTATAATTTCTTTCATTTCCTCTGACTGAGGCCCAAAATACGGAAACGAAATAAAGCGAATATCCTCACAGATTGATTCCACAGAAGGCAGTTTGTTGAACTTTCTTCCCAAGAATTTACCAATATGAGAATCTATAAGTCGAGTTGAAAAACCATTCTTACAAAAAAATTCTTTTAAAAAGGTGAACTCATCATGTAGAAACTTATAAGAACTGCAAACATTGAACGCTCTAAAAATTAAAGTCCCGATAAAGCAAATAATGTATAACAATAAAGCAAATTTATTTACTGAAATAAATTTTTATTTATAAAGCAAATAATGAAAAATTCTCAATTTAGAATGCTCGTCTTTTAGAATGCTTTTTAAACCTTATTTAAATAGAGATTCAAGAGCAACCTGATTATTTATTATTTTTGCTTCCAAACATTTCATATGCTCGTCTACGAGTGCATTTGCTTTTTTTTTAATGCATTTCCTGAACTTTTTTCATTTCTGACTTGATCATTTTATGTACTGCTATTTATATAATTCCCTTAGTTTTCTAAGAGTTCATGATGAAATTTGGTAATTCCGAAACGTTTGCTGGTAAATGTGTTCACCACTATATTGATTCTTCTTCATACCCTGAGAATGAGATTTCTTATGAATCGTCCAATTAGTACTATCCATCAGACAGTTTACAATCAAACGTTGCAAAACGGCTTGGCTTTCTCTGAAAATTTTTCCGCAGGCTAACTTTATCTCATCAGTAAAATAACGGTTAATAAGAAAATGGATCTATTCTAATGATCTTTCTCACGTAAAACTCAAGCTCAACCCATACCTCGGTTTTACGGACAAAAAGAGGGGAACCTCTGTCCGATAGCCCCGATTGTCTAAAGCATCCAACAGATGGGGTGTGCTACAAGTGGCTAATATCAACAATAACATTACAAAGCAGAAAGAACTGTACTTTTAACCCATGGATATGCCATTTTCCAACTTCCTTATCAACTCAAGTTTCTGTGCCACGGTTAAATTCAACATCTTCTTTTTTTTTCCACTGAAGCTCCAGATGACAGGATGGAGGAATATACATCACTGGTCAGCACAATATAGAAAAAAAGGGACAAAAATTGGGAGCAGTGCAATGCAGGTCCTGAAACAGTGTTGTCAACAATACAACTGCCCACCACTTAGCGGTCAGTTTTGGAACTAACGGACTTTGTCCGTGGTGCGTGCGACTTTCAAATAAAATTGGTAGCTCAAGAATTTGTCCATAGAATCCGAAATCCACTAAAACAGTGTCCGTAAAACCGAGGTATGAGTGTAGTCATTAGGGCAAGTTCTTAAGAGTGATGCTAGGTATACTCCTTGTCATAATAGTGAAATGATACATGCAAACTGAGTGTAGAGGAGAAGGGGCGAAATATCAATGAGAACTGTGCGTGCTGCTTTTAAAAAATTTCCTGCAAGGCCTATAAAAATAAATAATGTTAAAAGTACATGTATGTAGACCATTATGTAGGTTTATACCAGAATATTACTGACTTAAACTTCCAAGAACCATTAAATTTTAGAATTTTAGTCAAAGGCCAGAGTTATAACACACACATAATCAACTGCGGCACCTCAAGAGACACGTGTAGCTAACCTGACCCTTGTACCCAGGCGCCCGTGGATGCTGCAGCGAGATGAGGTCCACCTCTTGTATTTTGTAGATGCTGGAGTTGAGCATCACGCACACCTTGACACAGCGAGTCACCACCACAAGGTGGTATTCCGTATTCTCACCTGTACAGAACATGAGTAGGTAACTCAAATAACAGACTTTACTAAGTCAAACGTTTAGTGCACTCTTTGCCGAGACAAATGAACGCAGGCATAAAAAGAACCTACAAGTACAGTAGGTCTTGACTATGTTAGCAGAACTAAGTGCATATAATTTTTTTCGTTCGGCAACATCAAATAGTAAATAATAGAATGTCAACACTTGGTAAAAGTGAACCACTACAAAATAATTCCATGCAGAAATAAAAATACACCACACAGCAATATGACACAAGATAAACTCAGACCCTTCCTTAAAAAGAAGTACACAGTTAAGGAGTTTTTCTATAGCTATAAGAGTTAAAGATCACATCCACTGGAAGAGTTTAATAGCAGAGAGCATCTGAACAAGATTCCACATTAAGTATGAAGTAGACACATGAAGTATGAACATCATTCTTGTATGAAGGAAATAGTAAAGAATTTCAGGTTCCCCTACAAAAAGGAAAAGTAAGAACAAAAGAGATAATGCATAACTATAAAGAATCTAATATAATCTTCCACTTACCTGAGCCACAGATTCTACTGCAGATAGGTGAGGTTACCACTTACACAATCTCTTTATGATATCCGTAGAAGAAAAGGCAACATTCACGAGAAACTCACAAGAACTCAGGAGATCCGAAATAAATGCCAGTTTCCACACACACATGTCAACAAACAATGCACCACCAAGAGAGGTACACAAAGCCTACTGCCACTTAGCACACAACCACCACCAACACATCATGAATGAACCAACACAGATATAGGCTGTGACTTACACCGAGACTTCAACAACAGCAGGATGGACCATCAGAAATTTTCCTTTAAACTGACAATTCAAATGTCATTGTTCAGGATATTTCATTTAAATTTAAAAAAAGGAAATTAGATTAGCTGATAAGTTTAAGACTCCCTAAACACAAGATAGGCATTCCATAGAGAGGAAGACTGAAAACACCATTTAACCCTTTAGAGACAAAAAGGACCATACAGTCCTCTTTTGGATAATGCCCTAATAAGTAAACAGTGGGCAATATAAGGTGCTACTACGTTTTGAATGCATCAAAACATGTTACAGGGTCGTTTTGTTGCCCGCCTTCTCAGTGCGCAGCATTTCATCCGAGTAGAGACAGTTTTTGTGAGCTGCAGACGTGCTGTTCTGTTTACTCGAGAAGTTCATTTTTTCAACTAAAATGACACCTACAACAGGGGAGATTTGAGTCTAAATAATTTATTAATGAAAGAAGAGTATTCAGGTTGAAACTTGATGCATTAAGAGTGACGGTTTTATTTTTAGTAAGATAGTTACACCACATTTTGTAAATAAGACTATACGGTCCTAATGGTCTTGGGAATGGCACACATAAAAAAGGATTGAATGGTCTAGTTGGTCTTGAGAGTTCATTTCAGAATTTAGTTATTTGTTATCATCAAATTATTTGTCTTACTAGATTTTTAGGCAGATATTGAAAATAATAGTGATATTCACTACTTCAAAACAGTGTAGTTGCTCATGTATTTGTATTCCATATATATTTCTAGAGTCTGATACTTGCATAATCATGTGATATGACAAAATCATTTTAATCAAATCTGTAAAAAAAACATCCAAAATATAAAGCACAGAAATAAATAAATAGAAAGCACAGATGCACATAAATAATAATTAGAAATAAATGGCATTTATGTAATTTATACATGTAATATGTAATTCACAATGAAAATATAAAATTATGCATGCATGTTATTTCGTAGTCCTTGTAAAATATCTAACATACTAACAGCTCAATTTTTTGCATTTTTACTTTAATTTTTTTTTGACAGTTCAGACCAAAAATTCTGAATATATTAGTTAGTGATCAAAAATCGCATATGAAAAGCAAACAAAAAGAAAATGGGAAATACAGTTTTGTAACTTTGTAAGAAATGTTACAAGAATTCTAAAACTTTTTTTTTTTTGTTTTATCACATAAACTCATAGACTTCTATTCTTTTGAAATGTCTGAAAAAATTACATAAATTAAAAAAAATTCCCCATTTTCTCAAAATTCAAGGCCAAAAACAGAAAAGTTACATGAGCAAAATGTGTTTTTTCAGAATTACATGTACAGGGCAAATTTCACAACAATGGGTCCATAAATTAAAAATCACTCAGTCGTCCACCTTAATTAAATAGTTTGAATAATTGCTAAACACTGTAGGATGGAGATTTAATTGCCATATCCCAAATCAGACACAATATTGAAAGATGAAAAATTTTTTCCTTGTCAATAAATATAAGATTACACTCTTGATCGCTCTCTCACACATCACCAAATATGGTTGGGTAGAAGAGCAGGAGCTAGTAACAATGAACAGTGGTATAATATATTGGCATTTGATTTGAACATGACAATGAATCCAATAGGTGGTCCAGAAAATGTTCGAATTTAATAGTTTACACCAGTATAACTTGTTTCAGAAATTTTAAAAATACCTGAAGGAAATAAAACTAATTCAACACTGGCAAAAATTTACACGCTTACATCTACAAAATGTACAAATGGACATTGATTGCAAAATTCTGTTTTAGGCAGTCATAAGCCCTAAAAACATTTTTCTTAGGCCAGAAGACCATTAATTTGTATAGGTCGATTAGATGGTAACTTTTATAATCTGCCCACCTTTAAATCGGCACGTTGCCAACCACTGGACACAAACAAGCATTGTTTGGGCATCAGACAGGATAAAAAAAACTGAGTAAAACATGAACCCATGAATAACAGCCTATGAGTTCCCCCATTATGTGTGCCATGAAAGAGAAAGAACAAATTTTATACAGATACTGAAAACTTCAAGTTTGCTGCTTATGAATTCTCAGAGGGTAAAACCAATGCCAGTTTACATAATAGGTATAGGAACACAGAAACTACTCAGATACTCCATACATTAAAAAATTCTGCTCAAAATCATTTCTATTTTTAGGCTACTACCGAACTCCATGCACTCAAACAAAGCAGATTAAGAATTGCCAGATATGACTTCAGAACAAAATGCTGTACCATACACAATCATCTTAAACCAAACAGCTCAAGACTTAGCAAGGGTAATTTCACCTCAATATAGAAAAATTTATTTATACAAAAAAATTTAAAGTATCAAAGGCAAAACAATTGCGTTAAGAAGATTTATCTTCTAACAACTAAACAACTTGGTGCAATGCGGGAAAAAAGAAGTTTACTGAATACACATGTGAACAAACTTGTTAATAGTTTGTTACTGAGAAATATGAATACATATTAAACATAAATCAATCGTCAATATAAAATCGTTAAGCAATTGAAGCACAAGAAAAAGCAATTAACAAAGAGCCTTCCTACAGCTAGGTACAGACAAGGTGGAAGAAGCACTCACAAGGGCTACATACAAATAGTCTCTAGCAAATTTTGCCTAGCCCAAATCACCTACTGTGAATAGAAAACATTATTTAGCCTCTTGATCAATCAAATTACAAAATTAAAGGATCCCCCATTTACTGTTCTTCTAAAGAAGGAAATACTCACCAGACCAAGACATTTCTTGAAGCAGAAGCATGAAAACATGAGAGAGATATGAGTATGATTGGCGAAATAATACTTGGAAAATGTGAGCAATTTCAAATCGTTCATAACTCCATTTAACACAACTTTGAATAACATGATTTTCAAGCCAACACAATAAAGTCATAATTTTTTACCTTCTTAATCAAAACGTTGTATATGGAATGAATGAAAAATGATTTGAAGCAGTTCATCCATCCAATATATGCGAGTTACTCAGTTAAAACTCGAGATGCATTCTGAAAAACTGAGCTCTAGAAAGTGAACAATACTGTGTACAAAAACTTGACAACCTTAACAATGAAGAAAAATGTTCAAATAATGCTAGAGCTTTGTAGCAGTTGCAGAAGTTCTTAAATTCATTGGTAACAAATTCTTGTCTACACTTTAAACCTTAAAAATAGCCAACAATTATATTACAGTTCAAATTATAAGGCCCTTAGCAACTACAATCAATGTTCTAAGAAAAAGACAAATGCTGTCCGGAGAAATTCATGCTTTTTAGCAATGAATAAATGCCTATTTTCTAAAAAGGCCATTTTTGAAATTTGATAGTAAAATTTTACATGGATGAAATGTATTTCATACACCTGTATCAAGCCAACACAATTTTACACAGCACTATTTTTCACTGAAATTAAGATCAAGCAGAAAAGGTTTAACCATACTTTACTTACACCAGTAGAGAATCTCTTAGCAAAAATTGTTAAACTTTTATATTTCTTACAAGCAAAACTATCCAACAGAACATTCTAAACACAACACATTACATCAACTAACTTGTTTTTCCTCATATCACAGAAATGATAAACTCAATGTTTTCCCATACAAGCTGGAAGGTATAAAAAACAAAGTAAGCAAAGACTGCACTATAATTACACCTTTCTTACTTGGACATCTCTGCAGAACGCCCAAGCAGCCATACGTATCAGTGAGACGGTTGTAGCGGTCATTCCTGATGGCATCCGTCTCCCCATGGCCTGAAAAAAAGCAACAATTGTATTGACAATCATAATTTAGATATTTAAATTTTCATTATAGTGAAGTAAGATATTTCATCGCACAGTAAGTCCTCCTTATATGGCAGTTTGTTATCCAGTAAATTCAGTTACTCTGTTTGGTAATTGCTACCCATGATTCTATCCACGGTGAGAAAAATTCATAGATGCGGTATCTGCTCGTGTTTTTTTTACACCGCATTGTAGCCCCACCACGCAGCACAGCCACCACGTTAATCAGTCTTTTCTGTATCGCCCACTGAACAGAAGTAAATCCTGAAATCTGATGGAAAACGTACCGGGTGAAATGTAAATGCAGTAATACCTCGACATACAAATTTAATTCATTTCGGGACTTACGTCGCATGTAAATTATTAGTAAGTTTGATCAATTGTTCCTATTGTAGGCGTGGCTCCAAATATGTTTCTTGTGTATGTGTAATATCTAGCTTGCATCAGTCTGAATATGTTCTGTTTTCTCCCGTCTCTTCTAGTGATTCTTAATGGTAAGCACACTCATACCTCATGTTTATGGACCCTGTTTTAGCCTCAATATATATATAAAAGTAGGTCGGTATATAATATCAGTCTTTCATGGGCTTGTGGTTGAGTAATAAAATAGCCTTGTAAGGCTATTTTTAGACAAAAATTATATACCAGCCTACTCTGAGGTAACTGTGAAGAAAAAATTCTATTGCAACTTGCTCTTTTATGGTGCACAGCCCGAGAAGCTAGCCAGTGACGTTTCGAAGCTGGTGGAGGAATTTTACAATTGCTTAGATTTTACAATTGCTTAGATGACCAATATTGAAAAACAAGGGTACTATAGGATTGTTTTTTACATTTAAAGACCGTCTGCCTACTGAACTGTGTTCTGGCATAATCTATAAGTATTGTTGCCCGCTGTGTGGGTTTAGCTATGTTGGTTGCACCCAGCATAGTTTTAAAACAAGATTTTTTGAGCACGTTGTTAGGAGCTCCAGAAAAGGCCTTTCCCAGCAGAAAAGGCCCTTCCTGATCAGAAGCCCATGAAAGACCGTCTAACCCTGCTATTCTGTGCCAATGCCTAGTGGGGATTGCAAAATTAAACCTCTCATGATGCATAACTTTTAGAATCCATGAGCCTTTAAGAATTTTCATACTATACATATTTGTGTCTGTATGCAAAATTATGCTGGTGCACTTTTTCAGGAATCATAATGATGTAATTTCTTCATTAAATGTGTGTATAGTATGTAAAGAAAAATTAATGAAATTGGGCTTTCATAGGCAGGTGGTGTACAAAATTCTGGTGGGAAAAGAGCATAAAAGCCTATCGTCTACTTTTCTGGCTGGCAAGTGAGCCAAAAAAAAAGATTAAGTCAGGCCCAACTGGGCCTTGGTCAGGCAGTTTGCCCACATACCTTGCTTCCACCACTAATTTTTGTCAGAGCTTTTCTGTGCACCAAGAAAGCCCGTGTTGCGCACACATTTTTGCTTACACCGCTATTTGGAGTCTCAGCCCAAAGATGTGGGAAGGAGTAGTTTTGGTACCTGGGGGCTTGACGTCACTTTTTGCAGCTCTGTGCCCGTGCAGCTGCAGAGTCGCGTTGTGACACGAGGGGAGGCTCCCTAGCTGTCAGCCAGATGTTTCCCTCACCCGTTGCTCTTTTTTGATGAGTGGATGATCCCATAGGACCAAACCATTTATGTAACTTATTCCCACCAGGTTTTGTGTTGTAGGATAATGTAAGTGCACTTATTAATTAATCCTTGTTTGATCCTCTAGCATATTCTTAAATTCTAATTTTCCTAAATTATTTTAGCATTAATGCTTCAGCCTATTCATCATTTCTATTAATTGTACATTTATTCAAGCATTAATATTTAACGCTTATCCACAAATTCTAAATCCTAGTATCCTGTGTACAGGCATCTGTCTGAAGCCCAAGCACGATGAAGGAGAGCAAAAACTGCAGTCGTTTTTCCAATAAAGAAAATATTGTGCATTGGAAAGGAAACAACTTTCCATTTAGATCACTTTATTTTTATTTTTCCTTTGGCACGCTAACTGTACACGGAAAGAAAAAAAATCATACTTGAAAAATTAAATATCAAATCAACTTTCAATTTTTTGTACAGGTGAAACTAATTATTTAGTTTTTAGAACATTTTTTGGGCAAATAATTTTGGGATAGGACTTTTTTAGGTTACGAGGTGGCACTTAGAATGAATTAAATTCATAACATGTGGTACCGTTATAAACCATACCAGTCCATTTAGACTCTTCAAAATTAAACTTCAAGGTTAACACATACACTACGGTTGCTATTTTAGCAGTCTTTCCTTAGCAACGGTTGCAATTGTCCACTACTACATGTGTTTGGCGCGCGCTACAGTCACGGCAGTAAGTGACTAGTTCAGTGTTACTCTAAGCATATTTAAAAAATAAAATGCTTGAGACAAATTTGGTACATGCCGTCACACACGTAAAAATTCATTGTTGACACGTATTGGGCCAAATATGTACCACGCCTCCGTGGTGCATATTTAACACAATGCGTGTGTGCTGCTATGAGCAATGACATTGTGATGTGTTGGAATAACTTAGGTACACGTATCTTTGATACATGCGCACTTATATTATAGAAGTATACTTGCTCTATTTTTTTTTAGCATTGATATTATGATACAAATTTACATTGTATCTGGCTTGATTGTATTGTAGTGAAACCAGCCGGCTAATTGTTTCACCACTAGGAAGCCGACCTGTCAGGATGCCGACCAGGCAGGGGTTAGCTACTCCGGCTAAATAGCTAAGCCTGAATACTAGGTTAAGTTGCGGCACGGACAGGTAAATAACAATTATATTTAAAAGGCGATGAGTAGGACACGAACATATATAAACTCAGGGCGTGTCTTGCGGGAGCCATCTCTCTATACGAGATCGTAACTCTCCCGCCGATTAAAACACCCCGGAAAAGCAACTAAGCTATAACAGCTAAAAATTGTCACCGGATTCCCCAAGCACAGATATGGGGACTTACGAACACCAGGCAGGAGAACCACATTATTGGCCTGCTCGTAGTCAATTGCACTGTATGAAGGTTCTAACCCAACTGACTTGCTACAGTCGTGCAACCGCAAACTTTGGCTTCAGAATGGCCCAAGCCAGGCAGTCGCAGGACAGAGCTCTATGTAAATAACAGCGGTACCCTCAAGGTGCAAAACACGTAGTGAAATAATTTCACTACAGTATCATAAATCAATTATAAATACATAAATTTTCACTTTTCAGCCATGAACAATGCAACCTCTTAATGAAATAAAAGCAGTGCTGTAGTTGAAAATGATTCTTATAACAGTGAATGCTTCCCTGGTGAACCCAGCACATATTTAGATGAATTATTGGAATGAGAAGCAGAGCACTTGTTGGTCGATGAAAGTTTTTAAAATGAAATGAACCATGAAGACACTGGAGTTGCAAATAATTGGAAATCTGTATCTGCATCAGCACAATTGTTTCCATTCATTGGCAAAAAGAAATATGCGTAGAGCCAATAATAGAGTTGGAAGATTAGAAAATATTGCCAATTGATACATACAACTTATTATTATCTGATGTGATTTTTGACTTATGCTTAGTATTAATGGTTTTCTTTTTACGGGGAGTAGTTTCTTTTGTTCCAAATGACTGTTTTCTTTGTGATTTTTGATTTATACTTTGTATTAAAAGCTTTCCCTGTGACGGAGAGTAATTGCTTTTATTACAGATAGCTGTGTTTTCAGTGTGATCTTTGTTATTTACCCAAATTTTTTTCCCAAAAAGGGATCTAATCACAACAATTTTTTACATTATTTCAGCCTTTCCTAAGCAGATACGGGAAGAAAATTATATGAGTTTCATGAAATATAAAGGTGTGACATTGATTTTTAGAAATTAAGAAAAAATAAGCAGTGGTACACACATGTACCAACACGTATTTCAGTAATGGACCATGTGGTACATACATGTACCAACACCTGGTGAATGTGTTAAGTAACAAGCAAAAACAAATCATGCTCAGAATGAATTCATGCTAAACAAAGTAAATGTATTAACTAAAAATGAAACAAAACTGAAAAATGGATTAGGAAATGGGTATGAATTAAATTAAAACTCAAATCTAATCATTGAGCAACAAATTCAAATGGGTTACTCAAGAAAATTTTTATTACAGAACCATCTTAAAGTCTAGCAAAACTGAAAAAAGGAAACTCAATCACCAAATAAAAAGAAAGAAAATAACCAATGTGCTAAAAAAAAAAAACACATGCTCAACATCAAGTAAATCTTAGCCTCAAACTGCAAAATATTTATGTACTCCATCCAAAAAATGAATGGATCATTTCTCATTAACACTTATTTTTTATTAGTGGGACAAAGCATGTGAGACAGCTTCTTATACATAGTCCTGCTTATTCAATTCAACAAGCAAGAAATTGTGCAACATTTGTTTAAATTCATCAATGCCATCATAATGTAATTGCCTACATTTTAATCAAGGTGAGAAGTACATTTAGCATCATTTTTTAAAAAATATATCCTATATTCATATTTTAAAAAATTACTTCAGGCTTCATTGTAACAAAATAAATATAATACAATGCAAAGTAAAAGACAATTTAAATTTAAAGTAAAATTTCCCTTTTAAAATTTATCTATAGTACTGAAAGTTATGATTTAATTACTTACCTAGTTCTGCAACAGTGCCAGCTTGAAACAGTAAACTGGTTTTCAACCTTTTGTTCTCTAAAAGCACAGAAAATTCCACACTGGAATCAAGCTTTTGATAAATTCGAAGGTTAAGAGAAGCCATTTCAATGACTAGGAAATTATGACACCATACTTCAGCACCTGTTGATGAAAAACATCAAGTTTGGGTAGTAAAATCATTGGAAGCCTAAACACCAATTCCTATATATTTACCTACCAGAAATAGTCCATATAAACAAAATTGGATATCTAACAGAAATACAACCTCAGAAGGACAGCTCAAAAGATTACATCTATTTTTTTAAGTTGGCTTTTACAGGTTTTCATGGTTAACACGTTCACTGCGTTTCGTGATATAGCGGGTATTTCTTTGTTGCGGAAGTGTTCCCGCGCTTTCAGGTTCAGTTTGGGAGCAAGATACCGTGAGGATAGGAGGTGAGTGTTGCTTTGGTCTTTTTAGCTTTACGTCTGTGTGATAATAACCTTGGAACACAAATGGTTCAATACGCAAGTAGGAAATGCCACTATATTTATATTGCGAATTATACCATTGGTGTACCAAGCATTTATTGAGCTATATGTGACTCAATACGCATTCATGGAATAAGAATGAATGTTTTGGTGACGTAACTGAGATTTTGTGTCGAGGCTTGTTTCAAATTTATTTCTTCTGCTGATAAAAAGTGTTGTATTAGGTAAAGGGCAAAATGACATAAATGAATGGCCATAAGCATATTGATTCTACCCATACAGTAATGGAGACTTCTGCGTTTTATTGTAAAAAACTGCGTCATGAGCCACCATCACCAGATGATGAATTCCAAGAAAGTCATTCTTCCGGCAAAGAGTTTGCCATAGAAAATTTAGAAAGTACAGACAGCAAAGACAGCACATCAGAAGAAATCAGTGATAGTGAAGAAGTGATTGAAGCACAAGCAAATATGCAAAACATTAATCAAGGCAGAACTGCTACAATTCCACTTAATACTTGGCAAGAAGTGACCACTAAGCAGAGGCAGTTTGATTTCAGTCTAGTTGAAAAACTTCGTGTTGATGTTCCAAAAAACCAAGACGGGATATCTTTTCAATAAATTATTATGAATTGTTTGTCACAGAGGAATTGCTTGACACCATAGCTGAAATAGCCAATTAGTATGCACAAGATCAAATAGAGAAGCAGCCAATCACTCAAAGATCTTGCCTTGCTTAGTGGAAAGAAACGAATTCTGATGAAATCAAAAAGTTTATTGCTATCATCACATACATGGGACTCGTGGATAAACCGGAGATGGCTTTGTACTGGTCGAATATTTAGGACTTGTTTCACTACATCGTATTATTTCTTAGCAAAAGATACTGTTCTCAATTTCAATATGAGTTTTTATCATGAAAATTATCATAAATAAAACACATTGGCGTAATAAAGGAAATGTTGAATATTTGTATCTACAACTTGCTTTTATGAGTACAATGTTAGTTTATAAATATGTTTTTTTCATCCTATAAGGTTTCAGTTACCTATGCCAACCCTTAGAATTGGAAAAAAATAACTATATTGCAAATAATTATCATTTCTTCAAAACATAATAAAATCTGCCATTCGGTACACGGGTGTACCGAAACGCAACAATGAAATCTGACAGTCAGTACACATGTGGCCCAATACGCAGTGAATGTGTTAAGGCATTTAGAAAAGTTGCAATATATCCTGCTTCATTAATTTTACCTTGAATAATAACTTAATTCTACAAAAATTCACACAAATACCAACCAATACATTTAGCTAATGAAGCAATTATATTAGATGTTAGTTCAAGTCCCCCTACTTGAGTCTGCTCTCCTTTATGGCCTTCCAAAGAAAGGAAGGATGAAGGCACCATTTAGTATGAAGATATTCTATGCAGAAGGGGCATAGAAGCTGTTGAGAAAGATGTTTATGAAACAAGATGAAAATTGAAGAAGTAGGTGTTGAAAAACATGACAGCAGTGAGCCAAAAGGAGGTGGTCCTTAACATAACAAAAATACGTTATTTCAACAAAAAGAAGGCCTACCTCTCAGCTTAGGCTCTAACACATTTTCCCCATGGGAGTGCTACTTCCCTTCGATACAATGGTTGTATCCCCCTGAGAGGTTATACTTTTAAAAAAGCACAGCTATCCAAGAAACTGCATTGTTCAGTTCCTTATGGGGTGACAGTATGAGGCCAGTTTGGATTGAAACAGTTTTATACATATGTATTGATTCTCTCATCTAAGGTAGTGGCACACTGGTTAGGAATTGATTTAAAAGTGAAAAAATTGCCAACTAAACTTTATGGCCAAGACTGTTAGTGACAATGGTTGGAAAGAGGCAGGCAGGTGCATGACTGTCCACCAGTGGCAGCTCATGAAAAGGGGTTGCAGAGCTGCATTCCCCCCTAGGAAGCCACAGACAGGCCAGACGCTTGTTGCAACAATACGCAACTAACTAGAAAGTTAGTTGCATATTGTCTAGCATGTCTGTGGCTTCATAGGGACGACTGCAGCTTTGCAGCTCCCTTCACAAGCTGCAACTGCTTTACACTGGTAATAAAGCTTCTCTAAAATTCTTTTCTGAATTTATTTTCATTGCTGCTTTAGTCTGCTTCATATGAGAGCATGACTATAATTGGTAGCATGGGTACCACCACAATTCCAAAAAGTGTAGAAGTATATATTGAGAAGCAGTCTCAAACATTGCAATGACCAGAGCAGGCAACATTGGGGAAAAGAATTGAACAATCAAGCTGCTGGGAGAAGAAGCGCTCTCATTATTGGTTAATAAAGTTTCAACATTAAAATTTAGATAAACAAGAAAAATGAGAGCTAAAAGAATTTCTTCAGGAAATATTACTCCTACCATTGATGTAGGAATGACATTTTTTGTCAAGAAATGCATGTAGTCAGTGTTTGATAAGCCAGCCACTGATTTTGACTTACAAGCACACTGATACTTCAGAGGGCCACTGAAACTTTAGAAGGTTTTAGTGAAGTGTACAGTGTAAGTGCACCCAAAATTGTACAGGAATGCCATTTGCTTATAAATTGTGAATTGAAGTGAATGCATCGTTTCTTGGTATTAACCAACTTTAAGGCTAAAACGCTTCCGCTCAACGAAAGCTCCGGGTCTTGCTGATTGCTGAGCGGTCCCAAAATGAAGAGTTTATTTCTTGGGCACGATGGCGTGTTGTATTTTCCTTTTCCCAATTGTGTTGCACAGTTAGGAAACATTTAGTACTAGACGGAAAATTAAGTTCCGCTAGGACGTAGTGTTTTGATGGTAAGTTGTTTTGGTAACGATAAATATTTTTTTGAAATGTTTTGACCGTAAAAATTTACATTGGGGCAAGTTTGAATATTGGAAAGGCTTTGGCAAAATGAAAGAAACACTATCTCATGTTTTCTAATTGACCTACCTTACACGTTATTTATTCGCAGAAATGGTTTTGCATTGAGTTTGTAGGTTTAATTCAATGTGATGATTAGGATGCAGAGCAAATGTCATTTTGAAAACTGAGTAGAAGTAGAATGATGTCAAAGTTGCTCATTTTTGTATGTTATAAGGAACTTGTTTTGTTACGTCTGACATTGCAGTCATAATGACCGTTTATTTGAATTTCCCTGTAAACTTTTAAGTTGTGTATGTTTGAAGAAAACAGAATTCAAGCGTAGCCTAGTTTAAGCTATGAATAAACGAAAATTCAATCCATTTTGTTGCAATGTATTAGAGATAAATTTTTTACCATGTTGAACCGGACCTGCATTTAGAATTGAATTGGGAAATATCGCTATCTGAACTTTCTGCTGCGGATATAGTTATAGAACGCATTGTCGCGCTGTCAACGTTCGGATATTAAATGGTGATTGGTTATATTGATTAATGAATGTTACGTAGTGAACGATGGATAAAGTAAGGGTGGTAATTCATGAAGGATTAGGCGCTAGAATCGAATAGGATAAAGAAAGGGTGACCAAAATTTCAACTGTAAAATAGGATTGAACACGTTTTGTAAAGTTAGTTAAGGTTAATTTGATAAGGTTGTACAATGTTGAATGAGTAAGTTCGGGTTATGTAAGGTCAGGATAAGTTTAGCCAACTTAGGTTAAAGTAGATTATATGTTAGGTTGAGTTTCGTTGATTAAGTTAGGTGATCTTAGATTATGTTATATTGTGTTTGGTTAGGTTTGGTGATGTTAGGCTAGCTGACCATGGGGTTAGGTTATTATACCTTAGGTTAGGATTGGATACTATAGGATAACTAATTTGAGGATTGGTTAAATTGTAATGGATTGGCTTAGTAATTATATTCATACCTCGGTTTAATGAACCCTGTTTTAACGGATTTTGGATTCCACAGACAAATTCTTGAGCTACCAATTTTATTTTAAAGTCGCTTGCACCACGGATAAAGTATATCAGTTCTAAAACTGACCGCTAGGTGATGGGCAGTTGCATTGTTGGCAACACTGTTTTAGCACCAGCATTGCATTGTTTACAATTTTTGCCCCTTTTTATCTATGTTGTGCTGACCAGTGATGTATATTCCTTCACCATGCCATCTGGAGCTGCAGTAGAAAGAAAGAAGAGGGTGAATTTAACCGTGGCACAGAAACTTGAGTTGATAAGGAAGTTGGAAAATGGCACATCCGTGATTGAAAGTACAGTTCTTTCGCTTTTGTAAAGTTATTTTTGATATTAGCCACTCGTAGCGCATTGTATCTGTTGGATGCTTCGGACAATCGGGACTACTGGACAGAGGTTCCCCTCTTCTTGTCCGTAAAACCAAGGTATGAGTTTATAAGACTACACAGTATATCAGGTTACCGTGAGGTAGGTTTGGTTAGGCTGCGTTATTCGTAGAAAAAGGTTGGTGAACTGATTCTTGACCGCTTGATTGGTGGTAAGGTTGGGTTCTTTTCAATTTGGATTGGTAAATAGTTATGGTGTTGATAAATGAAATGCTTGTGGTGCTTGAAAGTTCAGCACAGAGCTTCGAGTGGAAGATATTGCATTTATTGTTTTGTCATTTGAGACGATGGTGTATCTCATTGGGTTGCTGCTGAATTGTGGTGATTTGAAAAGTGAGCGCCGCATGTCTGTGAGTATGTGTTAGTGTGTTTTTGTGTTTGTGAGGATGATGTGAGTGGGTTTGCCCCATATGGTGCTGTGTTGGTTTTGTGTTAAATGATCATGATGGCCAGTTTGAGCAGTTATTAATTGTTTGAGTTCTTGGTCACCATCATCAGTTGGTGTTTTATAAATAAAATTACACATGGAAAGCTGGTAGAGCTTAAAAAGCTTGAATATTTTGAAGCTTTTGAATGAATCATTTGTGTGAGCATTAAATTCATTTCATAACTGCTTGAATGGCTCTTTATGTGATCAAAAAGCAGATTGGTTTTATTTTTATCAGTTTCCTGCTAAGCTTCTATCCCGTATTGTAGATATAGTGAAATGATTGTTCGATAAAGTATTTATAAAGCTTCTTCAGGCCATTCATTTTTTACTTTATGAAGGATTTCAACAGATTTTGATGATTTAGTACTGATAGGTGCAATATGCTTTTTGAACGTCAGATGTTTATGTAATGTAATGCCCAGGAACTTACAGGAGTTGGTTTCTTCAATTTCACTATCACCAATTTTAATTTATGGATGAGACACATTTCTCATTTATGAGAATATAGTGTATTTTGACTTAGCGATGTTGAGGCAAATTTTATTAGCTTTACGCCATATTCAAAGTTTGAAGCTCATTATTTATATTCTCTGCAATTAAAACTGGATTTTCATTTGGAAGAGCCACAGAGAGCGTTCTGTCATCGGCAAAAAGTATAAATTTGAAGAATGAAGTAGATTTAACTATCTTGTCGATAAATATCGAAAAGAGAAGAGGCCCAAGGACCGACTCTTGTGGTACTCTATGGCCGATTATCAGCAATTCTGATTGTGAATCGTCAATGCCAACATATTGCTTTTGATAGTGTTTTAATTGGCCTTCAAATTATTTCACTAGAAAAAAGAAACTTTACTTTAAAAAAAGTTATTTTTTGGTCAAAAATATTTTAGAGCAATAGTAAATCATTATTGTTCCCCAGACAGAAAAAATCCCAGTTTTTCCAATGGAAATTAATTGCTATTTGACCTAGCTCAGGCCATAAATTCTATTCACGCTTTAAAATGGAACTTCAGAGAAGTTTCAATGGCTTTGTTAAGTTATTTCTCCCATGCCAAAGCTACATGGCACTTTGTACGCAAAGTAATGCATGCAATGTGCTTTGAAATAGTTATATTGTAAATTCCCTTTTATTCTTTAGAGTGCACAAATATTCCCATAATACTTCATTTTGAGTGCATTGTTTGAGATTTTTTTTCTTCGATTAAAGTTTGATGGATGGACTGAAGCGGACGGAGCGAGGGGACTGGGGATCCCCTTCTCTGTAGTGATTTTCCCAAGAGGCAGCAGGCCAATGAAGAGGGTGAGAGGGGTCGAAAGACCACTCAAACCCTAATACTAGGATC